>CP106713.1:111779694-111845556 GCA_025503065.1 Gossypium bickii
GTTGGCCCATATGACAGTTTATCAAGTTGGCCCATATAGTAATTTATCAAATTGGCCCATATAGCAATTTATCAAGTTGGCCTATATAGCAATTATCTCAATTCGGCAATCGTACCCACTAACGGTAATTTGATAATCTCACAACCCAGGGATATTTTGGTAATTTACCCTCTATGGGTATTATGGTAATTTCGTAATCCAAGAGTATTTCATAAATTTTACCCACCAAGGGTAATTCGTTTGGGCACAAAAATTGAAACTGTCCATCTGCATTATGCTGACTAAATTGACTATAACTCGAGTTAGAAAACTCTAAATTTAGATCTGTAAATTTTCCCTAAAACTAGACTCATATAACTTCTTACTGTAATTTTTCCAAAATTTTTGGCTTAGCCAATTACTACAGTTTATTCGTCAAAGTATCCCTTGTTTCACATTTTTTGATAGTTCTGCCCTCTCTTCACAAAATCTCAGATATCGTATTGTACAGAACTCAAATACTGGTTTTGTTTAATCCAATTCTAATAATATAAATCATGTCCCGTAATTATTTTTCTACAATTTATAATGATTTTTCCAAGTCAGAACAGGGGATCACGTATTCATTCTGAACCAGTCTTACAAAAATTTAAAAATCTCAAAATATACAAATCCTTTGCTTTCTCTGTTTCTTTTATAAGAAAATAGACTCAGTAAGCTTTAATCTGATATGTTATTCACTTTGTAATTCCTTTTATCCTATTTCATGATTTTCCAAATACACATCACTGTTTCTGACCGAAACTGTTTTATTACAAAACATGATTATCACTACCATCATACGCACGTCCGAGTGATCACGGATGCCAGTTATTGGTTTTCTTCGATATTTCTACCGAATCACAGAATATTTCATGTAAACTTTCAGAGAGATGTGAGATTTACTCACCATTTCAAACATATATTCGAAAGGGTACGGGATTACACACCTGGTTACGGTAAGGACTAAACCTTTTTGATCGTTCGGCACCTATGACACCCACTATTTCCGAAGGATTAACAAATAGAGAATATCAAGTGACTTTGTCCCTAAAAATAATCGATTAGTTGAAACTTCGATCTAATTTGCCACATAGCCGAGTAGAGATATAACGAAAAATCTAAGAAGAACTCCTTACCTTAACGATGATGAATCCAATTTCCACCGATTGACTTATGGCTACGGATGATACACGTCCACCCACTTAGAACACTACGAAGAAGAAAAAGATTTGGCTAAGGAAATGATTATTGACATTCGGCCATGGTGAAGAATTAGGGAGAGAGGTGTTTGAGAGTCTTTTGTAAGAAGTAAAGAAGAAAAAGAAATAGGGGATAAGATGTTTATGTTTCGGTTTTCAAGGATGGAGAATGAACAAAGAAGAAGTTTTGAGGTTGGTGTTCATTCGGAAAAGGAGAGGAAAATGGAGAGAAAGGTTTTGGAGAAAAACACCAAAAATGACAAAATGCCAAAGTGGCCAACTAGCTACCAAAAGCCATCAAAAATTTGTCACCCCCTAGCCCCTAAAACGTACAAGTACATGGCCACCAAGTCAAAGTTTGGCCACTCCAAACTTTCCAAAAAATCTTCCTTGTTTCATGCCTTATGTCCCCCACTTACATGCCTTTTCTTAATTTACTCTTACCATTTCTCTTAGCCATCATACCATAAAAATAACAGTCTATCCTACCATAATTACTAGCTTGACCGACACTATGAAGATGGAAGGAAAAAAAAAAATAAAATTCACATGCACATCAAGGGATTTGAACCTCTTCCCTCAAGTAAACATACATGGCGTCATATCCCCTTTACCACTTGCTCATCTTATGCTAACTTTTACCATTTAATTACCTTAAGCATTTAAGGTTACGTGTTCCATTTCAATAAAGTACTACTTACTAAAAATTATTCCAAGTCCAAATAAATCCCGAGCCTTCTCGAGACCATTTTAAACACACAAATTGAATCATTTCACTAGCTAAGCACCAAAATAATGCAACATATAAAGACTCAATTTTTTAGGATATTACAATGCTTTCATCAAATTTTTGTTTACCATCAACTAATTTTTTGTTTATCATCTAATTTGTACTGTATTGGGTTTTATTTTCGAGAAATTGTTCTACTGAAGGAACGCTAAAATTTCGGTTTAACTTTGCTGTATCTCCATCAGCAGACCTCTGCTGCTTGTCCAGTTTTTTCCCGTTCACTTTTCTGTTATCTTCCATAGTGTAAGTTATTTTTCTAAAAAGTCAACGAATTAATGTTGTCTGATTTGATTTTATTTAAACTTGTTGGAATGAATGGTAAATTGGAACGTACAATGAAACACCCCAAACCTGGCCCACGAGCCTCGACCAGATCTGATATGTTCCTTGAATAAAACATTTTCAGAATTCGTTCGTTGCTTTGGTAAACATTGGGTGATTTTGGAGAAAATTTGATATGTCGAATTTGTTTAGAGTTTATTTGGAAATCGTTGTGTTTAAGTGTCAAAACATTTAACGTTTTATTTTTAAGAAAAGTCATTTAAAGTTTAATTTGATAAAATTCATATCATGATAAGATAATAAAATTTGCATGCGTAAACAGTCATACTAGTGGCCTTATTACATCGAAAACAAAACCCGAATAAATCCAAAATACTAAGAAAACATAGAAAGTCCAAAAATGAAATAAAATGAAATCTGAGCTGAACATGGCCGCCACTAAGCTCCTGCCGACCCGGTCCATCACTGAGCGCCACCTGAAAAAAATATCCCACAACGGGGTGAGTCAAACAGACTCAGTGTATAACAACCACACTAAGTCCTAATGATTCAGGCATATCAAATCATACATATACATATCACAATTTACAAATAATGATGCATTCCTGAACCCAAACCTAGATACCATCCGCTACACATCACCCGTACCAACCATCACACCGTGGGGACTACGAAGTCAACCTTCCATCCGCTACACATCATCGAAGGTAGTCGCTGCAGACGACGTGCTCATCGCCCTTATATATATATTGTGGCATTGCCACCAGATAAAATTTCGTGACATGAGTCACCACATTCAGATTATGTGACCAAAGTCACCATATTCAGATATTTGTGGTATAAACCACCAGATCACTTCCCCTTTCCATATAACCCACATGCCCCATGTCATACAAATATGCATAAACCATGTCATATTTCTTATTCACATTCTCATAATTTCACATATGTGCTGTACAGATCATATTATACTCATAATTTCCATATAACCCACAGTCCCTTGCTGTCGATTTGAGGACTAATCAAATCCCGAAACTTTGTAGTATTTCTTCCTTAAAATCAGCTAGCACTAAATCACTTTACAGGTTAGTTTTCGGCTTTTGATCAGAATGAGAAATAGATCTGAAACATCAACTATGGCCTTGGCCGAATACCATAAGCACTTACCTTGTGGATCTTAATTCCCGAAAACAACCACTTGATTATGGAGTTGTCGAAATCCCTACAAACACTGTGTTAGATCCAATCTAACTTTTAATCACAATAAAATGGCCTATGGCCGAATATCATCCATAGCTTACCTTAGATCTTAAAAGTCCCGAAAGACCCCTTCTCCCTTGTGGTCGACAATAGCAGACAAATCCCGAAACCTCCTTTATTATTTCGGCCAAGAGACATCAAGGGGATTAGTTCCTAGATTTCGGCTAAAAGAGAGACTGAACATCAAATAACAATTGCTCTTACCTTAATACTACAGTCGACGGCACCCTTGTTTAAAACCACAGAGATTCGGCTTTGAGGCGTAGAGAATAGTCGGCTATGAGCCCCTTGTGTATTCGACTTTAACAAGAGTGAAAAGAGAGAGGTATAAGGTCTTAGGGAGAATCGACAATGGTGGTCTTTGGAGAGAAGAAGATTTCGGCTTAGAAAAGAAAACTTGAGAAAAGAAGAGAAGTAAAATTCGGCCAGAGAAAGAGATGAGAGAATAAAAGAAACAAAGGAAAAAGATGGATACTCTGTTGATAAATTTAGGCTACACTAGCTTATCCTTGTTATTCTCCTATTTTTCCTCTTCTCTTACTTATTCAAAATAATTAAAAATAAATCCTCAATTATCTTCTACTTTAGCCGAAATTTTTAAAAGAATTAGACCTCATCTTAAACTCCTCCCATAGTCTCCCCTTGCCGTCCATTACTACCCCTTGTTGCCGCAAAAATAAAAGCTCTTATTTGCTTCCCACGTTGCTCGAACCTAGGCCCTTTTTAACTGCTGGTGGCGTCACTTACTAGGCTTTAAGTGGCGCCTCCTTGCCACTTTTCCCAAGCCCATTTTTGTGTTATAATTTACCTACAATTTCTCTTAAGGCCTCCTCTGCCTAGCTTCCTCTTTTAAACTCGAAATCTGATAATTTCTAAAGCACTCTCCTATTTTCTAAAGTTTACAAAATTCATACAACACATTCATAACACACAAAGGCATGCTTTCACATATATTTAAGCACAAATGCATAAGCCCCAAAATCCAGGATATTACGGTTCTACCCCCCTTAAAAATAATTTTGACCTCTAAATTACCTGGCTGAAATAAATGAGGATATTGTTGTCGCATTGCTTCTTCCGGCTTCCATGAAGCTTCCTCCGATCCATGATTGCGCCGTAACACCTTGACTAAAGGAACTGATTTCCTTTGTAACACTTTCACATCTCGTTCCAAAATCTGAATTGGCTCCTCCTCGTAGGACAAATCTGGCCTTAGCTCCACCTCTTCAACCGGAACTACATGGGATGGATTCGATCGATAATGACATAGCATAGATACATGGAATACGTCGTGCATCTGCTTCAATTCCGAAGGCAACTCTAACTGGTATGCTACTGGTCCAACTCGCTTCAACACCCGATAAGGTCCTATAAACCTCGGACTTAGCTTCCCTTTCCGACCAAATCTCATTACCTTCTTCCAAGGCGACACCTTAAGAAATACTTGATCTCCCACATCAAATTCTATTTCCTTGCGCTTGAGATCTGCATACGACTTCTGCCTATCAGATGCCACCTTTAACCGTGCCCGAATTACCTCAACCTTTTCCTCGGATTCAGTCATAATTTTTGGACCCAAAACTCGACGTTCCCCTAATTCCGTCCAACACGTAGGAGTGCGACACTTCCGTCCATACAGCGCTTCATACGGTGCCATCCGAATACTGGCCTGATAGTTGTTGTTGTATGCAAATTCCGCTAACGGCAAATACTCTTCCCAACTTCCTCTAAAGTCTATTACACAGCCTCTCGACATATCTTCTAACACTTAGATTACTCATTCAGATTGACCGTCTGATTATGGAAGAAATACCGTAGTGAAATCCAATTTGGTGCCTAAAGCCTGATGTAGAGCTTTCCAAAACCGAGACGTAAACCTTGGATCCCTATCTGAGATAATCGACACTAGCACTCCGTGTAACCTCACGATCTCTGCCACATACAACTTCGCTAACTTCTGCAAAGAATAATCAACCCGCATTGGAATGAAATGCGCGGACTTTGTCAATTGATCCACTATGACCCATACCGAGTCCTTCTTAGTAGGCGTAAGGGGAAGCCCACTAACGAAGTCCATGGAAATTCTCTCCCACTTCCACTGCGGAATCATTATCGGTTGAAGCAATCCTGACGGAACCTGGTGTTCAGCCTTAACTTGCTGACAAGTTAAGCACTTGCCGACAAATTTGGTAACTTCCCTCTTAAGACCAGGCCACCAAAATTGTTCCCTTAGATCTCTGTACAACTTAGTACTTCCAGGATACATAGCATAAGGGCTACTATGCGATTCCTGAAGAATTCTCTGCCTCAACTCCTCATTATTCGGCATACAGACTTTACCTTTGAAACACAATACCCCTTCGTCATTAACACCATAATCCGTTAACTCCCCACTCTGCACTTACACAACTTAGTACTTAGATCCTTATCCAACAACTGACCCTCCTTTACTTCATTCAACCATGTCGGTTTGACTTGCAACTCTGCCAACAAACTTCCGTCATCATACAAACTCAGATGTGCGAATATCGCTCTCAGATCCGGCACCACTTTCCGACTTAAGGCATCTGCGACTACATTCGCCTTACCCGGGTGGTACTCTATAGAACAGTCATAATCCTTTAACAACTCCACCCACCTTCGCTGTCTCAGGTTCAACTCCTTCTGAGTCAACAGATACTTAAGGCTCTTGTGGTCTGTGTAGATTACCAACTTTTCTCCATACAAATAGTGCCTCCATACCTTAAGAGCAAAGACCACTGCTGCCAATTCCAAATCATGCGTCGGGTAGTTAACCTCATGTGGCCTTAATTGTCGAGACGCATAAGCAACTACCTTCCCATCCTGTATTAATACGCATCCCAACCCTGTATGAGAAGCGTCACAATACACCACAAAATCCTTTCTTGCCTCAAGCTGAATTAAGACTGGAGCTTCAGTCAAAACCCTTTTAAGCTTCTCAAAGCTCTGCTGTTGCTTATCTGTCCATATGAAAGGTACCTCCTTTCTCAACAATTTCGTCAGTGGTGCGGCTATTGATGAAAACCCTTCTACAAACCTTCTGTAGTAACCTGCCAATCCCAAGAAACTACAAATATCAACCACAGACTTAGGTGGTTTCCAATCCAGCACTGCCTCAATCTTCCTAGAATCCACCCTTATCCCTTCAGCAGACACCACATGCCCTAAGAATGCAATTTCCTTAAGCCAAAATTCACACTTGCTGAATTTGGCATAAAGTTTCTTCTCCCTCAACACTTGCAACACAACCCGGAGATGCTCATCATGCTCCTCTTCAGACTTGGAGTATACTAGGATATCGTCGATGAATACAACGACAAACCGATCCAAGTAAGGTTGAAAAACCCGGTTCATCATATCCATGAACGCGGCTGGGGCGTTCGTCAACCCAAACGACATTACTAAGAACTCATAATGGCCGTATCTTGTTCGAAAAGTTGTCTTATGGATATCTGCCTCCTTCACCTTCAGCTGATGATATCCAGACCTTAAGTCGATCTTTGAGAATACTGCTGCCCCCTTCAGTTGATCAAACAAGTCGTCTATCCTTGGAAAAGGGTACTTGTTCTTAATGGTCAACTTATTCAACTGATGATAATCTATGCACATACGCATAGTTCCATCCTTCTTCTTCACAAACAAGACCGGTGCTCCTCACAGAGACACACTAGGTCGAATAAACCCACGATCAAGCAATTCTTGGATTTAAGCCTTGAGATCAACCAACTCCTTTTGTGCCATTTTGTACGGGGCAATTGACACAAGAGCTGTTCCTGGCAGCAAATCAATTCCAAACTCCACCTCCCTGTCCGGGGGTATTCCAGGTAATTCCTCCTGAAAGACATCCACGAACTCCCTTACGGTTCTAACTCCGCTAACTCCCCCTTCTTTTGCATCCAACGCACTAACAAAAGCCAAGAATGCTTTGCACCCCTTCCGAACCATCTTATCCGCCTTTAATGCTGAAACTACGTTAGACAAGTAATTTTTTCTTTCCCCTATCATAACTATCACCTCATCCTCCGGGGTCCTTAACTCCATTCACTTAGCTGCACAATCCAATACAACCTGATGTTCCACTAGCCAATCCATGCCAAGTATGAGATCAAATTCTCCAAAGGGTAATTCCATTAAGTCGGCAGAAAATAGCACTCCCTGAATCTCTAGAGGTACACTCCGAAAGATTTTATTCACCACTACAGTTTGACCTAATGGGCTTACTACAGTTATCTCCATATCAGATAGTTCAGAGGCTATGTCTAGAGTTTCAACTACTCTATATGCAACATAAGAATGGGTAGAGCCCACATCAATCAAAGCAAAATAAGGCTTGTTCGCTATAAAGGAACGTCATCTGTTATGACATCCGCGCGTCTATCCTCCTCTCCTCCCAGAATCACAGAAACTGCACCCGGCTATCTAGCCTCGATATTACCAACACCACTACTGTGTGTTCCCCGTCCTCTTCCAAAGACCGCTACCTCTCTACCATTCGGACCACGACTCGCCGAGGTCAGCTGCTACCCTCTTCCTACTGATTGCCCTGTCCTGTGGGTCGACCCCCGTCTATCTTTATGGGACAGTCCTTAATCATGTATTCCTTAGACCCACACTTAAAGCATCCTCCTGTCTTCTTCCAACACTCCCCTAAGTGCATCTTCCCACATTGAGTACAAGTACGATACTGCCCTCCTGTCACAGCCTGCTGACCTCGCGACCCATCAACTCTAAGCCTCTTCTGCACATTCCCAGACGATCTTGATGATCCAAAACCTCTTTTTGCTGCTGCTCGATCAATGTTCGCCTTACAGAGTCCTTAATTCCCTCGGCTACTTTAGCCTTCTCTACCAACGCAGCAAACTCTCGCTCCTGATGTGGGGCTATTAACAACCTCAGATCATCCCTTAGTCCGTCCTCAAATCAGACACATCATTCATGCTCCGTAGCCACTACTCCTCGAGCATACCGGCTCAACCTTAGGAATTTAGCTTCGTACTCTGCTACGGACTTATTCCCTTGAACCAGCCCAAGAAATGCCTTCCTCGCACATCGATAACGCGCGTCGCGACATACTTCTTCCGATCGCCGCCTTAACATACTCCCAAGTAAGATCCTCACTGTGGCACCATCCTCGAATCATTAACCACCATTGATATGCTTCATTGCGTGAGCAAATGACACCATTCTTTTTTTTCTCCTCGTGGGTCGATCCACTCATCCATAATTCGCTCCGTCGCTTCCAACCAATACTCACCAGTATGGGTGCCACATCGATACGCCATACAATACCTCACCATCGTTGGCTCGAGTCGCCGGTGCAGATTTACGAGCTCCTATATTTCCACCGCCCACCACCATCTCAAGTCATCCCCCGTCTGATCTTGCTGCTCAACACCAACAGCTGGTGGTGGGGGTGGTGGTACCTCATTCTCAGACCCTTGACCCGACCTAACGGGTTCCGACACGGTTATCCTACCTCGACCGCGTCCTCGCACATTACGACCACGTCCCCTAGAGCTTATTTCTACGATCGCACTTTAATCTGATTAAAAAGTTTTATGTATTAGCCTTTGTTCCACTAATTATCCGCGAACAATTTTGTGAAAAGAAGTTTAATAGTAGTTCTTTCGATCATTCAGAGTTTCAAGTCTTCTATCCTAATTCAGATAAGTACATCCATTCAGTAGCATCTACCACACACATTCATTATTCAAACATTGTTGTCTGTTCCTGCCCCAGGGGTATTTTCGTAATTTGTCCTACAAGGGTATTTTGGTAATAAACCAGGGTCAATTTGAAAAATCTCTATAAATCAAAGGTATTTCAAAATTTGAAAAACTTGGGGTTATTTTTGAGAATTTACTTTCCAAATTGGTGATGTTGCAGAAATTTTAGAAATCGGGGCTATTTTGGTAATTTGTAAGTCAGGGGTATTTTAGTAAATTTTCCCAAATCAAAGTATTTTGATATTTTGCAAAATAGGGTTTTTGGTTATTTTTGTAAAGTGAGCAAATCCTAGTAAAAATCGAGGGTAGTATGGTAATTTAAAATTTTTCAAACCCAGGGCATTTTAGTAATTTTACAACCAGGGGTATCTAGGTAATTTTGTAAATCGGGGATATCTTAGAAAATTTTTCAAAATAAATAATGTTCACAATTCAAAAGGGTAGTTTGTTGATTTTTAAAAACTAGGGTTTTCATAAAAAATATGGCTAATCCCTTTCGGGTTTTAGTCACTGAGTTTAGCCCGTGAGTAAGTCCTCTTGGTTAGGGTGAACCGTTACTACGCATCAGGTAGGATTCGAGCGAAGAGGAGGTGAGTCACGAGGACTGCTTAAATACCAGGCTCTTCCTGAATCCAATCCTAGACATGCGCACAAAGGTTGCCACACCCTAACTCGGCGACTTAGTCACAGGTTTGTTTAATTAGGCTTTAAGTTTTATGAATTCCTATGTTGGGGTAAACTAATCCTAGGGTTCAAGTACTTAGTATACTAATCTACGTTCCCGTTATACCCTCCTACAAATCATACTGTAAATCACACAACAGTTAGGAGTACTTACCTGGTGGACTTCGGGTCGGAGACTTAGGTGCCATGCCAGAAAAACCTGCTTATTCACAAAATTGTTCACAAAACTTGTTTGGGCCTTATTTTAAAAACGTTATGAGCTTTAAACCCAAGGTCGAGAGTTTAAAATTGGGCTCTGATACCAAGCTAAAACACCCCAAACTTTGCCCACGAGCCTCGACCGGATCTGATATGTTCCTTGAATAAAACATTTTCAGAATTCGTTTGTTGCTTTGGTAAACATTGGGTGATTTTGGAGAAAATTTGATATGTCGAATTTGTTTAGAGTTTATTTGGAAATCGTTGTGTTTAAGTGTCAAAACATTTAACATTTTACTTTTAAGAAAAGTCATTTAAACTTTAATTGGATAAAATTCGTATCATGATAAGATAATAAAATTTGCATACGTAAACAGTTCATACTAGTGGCCTTATTACATCGAAAACAAAACCCGAATAAATCCAAAATACTAAAAAAACATAGAAAGTCCAAAAATGAAATAAAATGAAATCTGAGCTGAACATGGCCACCACTAAGCTCCTGCCGACCCGGTCCATCACTGAGCGTCACCTGAAATAAATATCCCACAACGGGGTGAGTCAAACAGACTCAGTGTATAACAACCATACTAAGTACTAATGATTCAGGCATATCAAATCATACATATACATATCACAATTTACAAATAATGATGCATTCCCAAACCCAAACCTAGATACCATCCACTACACATCACCGTACCAACCATCACACCGTGGGGACTACTAAGTCAACACTCCATCCGCTATACATCATCGAAGGCAGTCGTTGCAGACGACGTGCTCATCGCCTTTATATATATATTGTGCCATTGCCACCAGATAAAGTTTCGTGACATGAGTCACCACATTCAGATTATGTGACCGAAGTCACCACATTCAGATATTTGTGGTATAAACCACCAGATCACTTCCCCTTTCCATATAACCCACATGCCCCATGTCATACAAATATGCATAAACCATGTCATATTTCTTATTCACATTCTCATAATTTCACATATGTGCTGTACAGATCATATTATACTCATAGTAGGAGTAGGTAAACATACCTGAGTACTTTGTATCATTGCATGGTACCTTAGCCATATCTTTCACATTCTTAATAACACATGCATTAAAGCAATACCATAAATCTATTAAGACTTAGGGTAGGGCTACACACCTGATATACTTAACGAGTTCACTCAAGTCCCGAAAGCCCGATCTAATGCGTTAGTCCCTTGCTGTCGATTTGAGGACTAATCAAATCGCGAAACTTTGTAGTATTTCTTCCTTGAAATCATCTAGCACTAAATCACTTTACAGGTTAGTTTTCGGCTTTTGATCAGAATGAGAAATAGATCTGAAACATCAACTATAGCCTTGGCCGAATACCATAAGCACTTACCTTGTGGATCTTAATTCCCGAAAACAACCACTTGATTATGGAGTTGTCGAAATCCCTACAAACACTGTGTTAGATCCAATCTAACTTTTAATCACAATAAAATGGCCTATGGCCGAATATCATCCATAGCTTACCTTAGATCTTAAAAGTCCTGAAAGACCCCTTCTCCCTTGTAGTCGACAATAGCAGACAAATCCCGAAACCTCCTTTATTATTTCGGCCAAGAGACATCAAGGGGATTAGTTCCTAGATTTCGGCTAAAAGAGAGATTGAACATCAAATAACAATTGCTCTTACCTTAATACTACAGTCGACGGCACCTTTGTTTAAAACCACAGAGATTCGGCTTTTAGGCTTAGAGAATAGTCGGCTATGAGCCCCTTGTGTATTCGGCTTCAACAAGAGTGAAAAGAGAGAGGTATAAGGCCATAGGGAGAATCGAAAATGGTGGTCTTTGGAGAGTAGAAGATTTCGGCTTAGAAAAGAAAACTTGAGAAAAGAAGAGAAGTAAAATTCGGCCAGAGAAAGAGATGAGAGAATAAAAGAAACAAAGGAAAAAGATGGATACTCTGTTGATAAATTTCGGCTACACTAGCTTATCCTTGTTATTCTCCTATTTTTCCTCTTCTCTTACTTATTCAATATAATTAAAAATAAATCCTCAATTATCTTCTGCTTTAGCCAAAATTTTTAAAAGAATTAGACCTCATCTTAAACTCCTCCCACAGTCTCCCCTTGCCGTCCATTACTACCCCTTGTTGCCGCAAAAATAAAAGCTCTTATTTGCTTCCCACGTTGCTCAAACCTAGGCCCCTTTTAACTGCTTGTGGCGTCACTTACTAGGCTTTAAGTGGCGCCTCCTTGCCACTTTTCCCAAGCCCATTTTTGTGTTATAATTTATCTACAATTTCTCTTAAGGCCTCCTCTGCCTAGCTTCCTCTTTTAAACTCGAAATCTGATAATTTCTAAAGCACTCTCCTATTTTCTAAAGTTTACAAAATTCATACAACACATTCATAACACACAAAGGCATGCTTTCACATATATTATATTTAAGCACAAATGCATAAGCCCCAAAATCCAGGATATTACATACAAATTGGAGTATAAATGCATAACTTAAATTGGAGTATAAATGGTATCGAAAGCAGGGTAGGTTACTTAGGTTTTGTCGTACATAATTGTGTATAAAATAATATAATATTATGAAATTTAAATAAATTAACAGTCGGTTTTATTTTAATATGAAAAATCAAATTCTTTTTTAAAAAAATAGTATTTAAAAGAATTTTAAAACCGAATTTTTTTTACTCATTAATTTATATTGGTTTGGGTCTTAATAATTTTTTAAAACAAAAATTTACTATTATTTTTATATTAATAATGTTTGATTTTAATATTTAATATTTTGAATGTTTTTTAAACTTATAAATACTTTGTTATAAATATAATAATAATATTGATCATTATTTAAATATATTTTAATATAAAAATCAAATTACTAATTTTTATATTAATAATGTTTGATTTTAATATTTAATATTTTGATTGTTTTTCAAAATTATAAATATTTTTTATCAATATAATAATATTGATCATTATTTTAATATGTTTTAATATAAAAATCAAATTACTAATTTTTTATATTTATAATGTTTCATTTTAATTTTTAATACTTGATTGTTTTTCAAACTTATAAATATTTTGTTATCAATATAATAATAATATTGATCATTATTTAAATATATTTTAATATAAAAATCAAATTACTAATTTTTTATATTAATAATGTTTGATTTTAATATTTAATATTTTGATTGTTTTTCAAAATTATAAATATTTTGTTATCAATATAATAATATTGATCATTATTTTAATATGTTTTAATATAAAAATCAAACTACTAATTTTTTATGTTAATAATGTTTGATTTTAATATTTAATATTTTGATTTTTTTTTTCAAAATTATAAATATTTTGTTATCAATATAATAATAATATTGATCATTATTTTAATATGTTTTAATATAAAAATCAAATTACTATTTTTTATATTAATAATGTTTCATTTTAATTTTTAATATTTGATTGTTTTTCAAACTTATAAATATTTTGTTATCAATATAATAATATTGATAATTATTTAAATATAATTTAATATAAAAATCAAATTACTAATTTTTTGTATTAATAATGTTTGATTTTAATATTTAATATTTTGATTATTTTTCAAAATTACAAATATTTTGTTATCAATATAATAATATTGATCATTATTTTAATATGTTTTAATATAAAAATCAAATTACTATTTTTTATATTAATGATCATTATTTTAATATTTAATATTTTTAATGTTTTTAAAACTTATAAATTCTTTTATCAATAAAATAAAAACAATCATTATTTAAATATAATTGACATAACTCACATAACATACATAACTTACATAATTTTAAGATCAAATATCATAACTTACATAATTTTAAGATTAAACTTCATAACTTACATAATACATAACTTACATAATTTTAAGATCAAATCTCATAACTTACATAATTTTAAGATTAAACTTCATAACTTACATAATACATGACTTACATAATTTTAAGATCAAATTTCATAACTTACATAATTTTAATATCAAACTTCATAACTTACATAATTTTAAGATCATACTTTATAACTTACATAATTTTAATATCAAACTTCATAACTTACATAATTTACATAACTTACATAGTACATAAATATATATCATATCATTACTTACATAAATTAAAAATAAACAACTTACCCGTGTAATTTATTTTCAACTTTAGACTTCAACAACTACGAAATGGATAGGACTTTGATGAATTTGTCAAGTGTAAGCAACAGCTATCGAAATTAAGTAGAAACTTTTCTAAATTTTGCATTTCAAAATTCAAGCCAAGAGAATATGATTCTTTGCCCGTGTAAGAAGTGTTGCAATATCAATTGGCATTATCGTGAAGTTGTCTACGAATATCTAGTTGTTGATGGCTTTGTTCGGGGGTATAAAAAATGGATTTTCCATGGAGAGTGTACATCTAGTGCAGCCTCTTCATCGATGAATCTGGGTTATCCTCATACTGCTTACAATTAAAATGTTAGAGAAGATGACATGGAAGGCATGTTGCAGGATGCATTTAATATGCGCGGTGATGGTTTACAATCATTTACACCTAACTTGGGTGCAACCGATGATTATAATTTTGGTGGAAATACTTTCACCGAAAGGAGAAGAAGTGTACCTAATGAACAACCAAATGAAGAAGCGGCAAAGTTCTACACGTTACTTGGTGAAATGAATGAAGAATTGTATGAGGGATCAAAATTTTCAAAACTGTCTTTCTGTATTCGTCTTTTTCACTTAAAATGTTTGGGGGAGCGAACCGAAAACTCTTTGACAATGCTGTTAGAGTTTTTGCAAGAAATGTTCTCGTTTGCGAAAATCCCTCAATCTTCCAAATACATGAAGAAACTGATAAATGATTTGGGCCTTGGCTACAACAAAATTCATAGTTGCCCAATTGACTGCATGTTGTATTGGGGCGACCGGAAAAACCAACAGTGCTATCATGTATGCGATCAATCCCGTTGGATGAATAGAAATACAGAAGATAGTAACGAGGATGAAAATGATGCACAGCCAATTTATCTGGTTGGAGTACGAAGGGACGTTATGCTTGTCCTTGTTGTGCTACGTAAACATGTTCGTAATGGTTATATAATAGGCAGAAGTTCTCTTACATGGGGCATCATCGGTGGTTACCGGAAAATCATAATTTAGATTTCAGAGTACTCAGTTTGACGGTACTAAAGAGTTCAGAGAAGCTCCTTCGCAGGCTGGTGGATCTGAAATATTGTTCATGTTGAAAGATATGAATTTCATTTATGGGAAAATGAATCAACCGGCCAACACGCAAAGAAATATAATATCAATGGATGAATTTGATGATGAATTTGATGAAGAGGATGATCCTAATGAGGCGGACTTGTGGAAAAAAAGAAGTATTTTTTTTTTTGAGTTGCCTTATTGGGAGCATCAGATTTTACGACATAATCTTGATATCATACACATTAAGAAAAATGTCTGTGAGAACATCATTGGGACTATTTTGAATGTCGATGGAAAATCAAAAGATAATCTTCAGGGTCGACTTGATTTAGTCCACATGGGAATTTGGCGTGAGCTTCATCCCCAAACACTTCCGAATATGAAATATCGGTTGCCGCCTGTTATTTTTTCAATGTTGAAGATAGAGAAAGAAGTGTTCTGTATGGTGTTAAAGGATATAAAGGTCCCGTATGTGTATGCATCAAATATATCTCGATGTGTGAGTCTTAAAGATCGAAGACTATATGCCTTAAAATCACATGACTATCACATCTTGATGCAAGATTTACTGCCAGTTGCTATGCGGTGTTGTATGTCGAAAAAGGTGACGTCTTGTGTAATTAAACTATCCAATATAATGAAAGGCATTTGTGGCAAAATTTTGGATGTTCAAGAACTTGAGACACTATAAGATCGAGCCGCATTGACTTTATGCAATCTGGAGAAGATCTTTCCGCCTTCCTTCTTCACTATTATTGTAACATCCCAAACCTGACCCACGAGCCTTGATCGGATCTGGTATGTCACTGTGGAAAACGTTTGAAAGATTTTGACTTAAAGGTGAAAACTTGAAAATTTGTTGTCATTTGTAAAACCGTGTCCATTTAAAATTATAAGTGAAACTTTGATGTTATAAATTATCCGGAATTAAAACTTTAGTATATATATTTTAATATGTAAGTTGCTTAAATAAAGACATTCACAGATAATAATTTAAATCGACAATCCCTCTTAAAACATAATAAAAATCCTTTAATATTTTAGGCGGCCCTTATTACAATAAATAAATACTTAAAAATACTGAACACAAATAAAATACTTAATCGATTGAAATATCTTCTGCATGGGCCACCTCGTATCCACTCCAACCCGGTCCAAGCTTTATGCATCACCTACGATGTTGGTAAAATTTGGGTGAGTCAACAGACTCAGTGCATAGCTATTTCAGATGTCTCCACATATGGGCTTGGCCCCTATCCATACAGTCCACATACAAAATTATGAAATTATGAAGCCCTGCCCCACCTAATGTCCATCCGTTACACTTACCTTAGCAGACCTGCTGCCCAAGGCCGTGGCTAAGCCACCGATCACCTAAGTGACCCTACATGTCAATATCCACGAGGTGACTCCAGGTCATCCTCAATCCACGGTGATGCACACAACTTATCATCCGCCAGGAGGTGGCACATAGCCAACACCCCACCTTGATGAAGCACCTAGCTAACATCAAGCGCCAATGTAGCACAAGGCTAACATCAGACCACGTACATAACGTACTCTCTGTCCTTCAATATTCATGTCCCAATCCCCATGTGCATATATTTATCATGACAAAGTAACATTGTAAAGAATATACAACACATGCTTTACCACAAATTCATACACATAACACAGGTAGTTTAATATCATAAAATATCGACTGCTTAACCTGCACCATGTGGTATCCACCATCTTAGCCATTATTATCGGCTACCATTCACATCATACACATACATAACAACACATATAAACAATCAAGAGAACAGTGCGATAACTATGCACCTGACTATTTAGCGAAATCCCGAACTATTTAAATCTAACCAAATCTTGGAACGTGGTTTTCCTCCTCCCTTAATGCCAATTTGGTCTCTTACCAAATCCCGAAGGCTTCGGTTATTCCTGTTGACTAGCCCCTAACCACCATAGTCAAATCAGTTAACCACTTAAATACCAAACATGGCCTATGGCCGAATATTACAACCACTTACCTAGCTTACTTAAATCCCGAAGTGTTTGCTTGCTCTTGAAGTTGTCAATATCCCTGCTAACACTATTAGAATCGGCTTATACATAAATCTATGAGAATGGCCTTTGGCCGAATAGCACTTTGACTTACCTTGATGGATCAAATCCCGAGAGTCTCCTTACTGCTCCTTAACGTTGGCTATACACAAAAGATACATTATTATGACACTTATACACATTCGGCCAACCTTAACCAAGGCCCAATCACACGATTCCGGCATACTAATTGAAAGAGCACCCAAACCAATTACTAAGGAAGAATCTACTTACCACCACCCGCATTTGAAGAGATTAGGAAAGAGTAGTCGACAATAAGGAAAAAGTGCTTGATTTTTGGCTTTTGGTCTAAGAATGAATCGGCCCTAAGATCACTAGGAAGTTTCGGCTTCTATTGAGATTTGGCTATGGCTCTCAAAAGAAGATGGGACATTCGGCTAACATAAGGAGTGTTTCGGCTTTGATGATCTCAAGAGATGAGAGGAGAAGATGAAGACTACCAATCTCGGCCAGGCTTCTAAAAGAAAAAGGAACATTCGGCCATAAGAAAAAGGTGTAGAATTGGGGTTGAAAGAAAATAAAGAAGGAGAGGAGAAAGTAGAAGAATTTCGGCCAAAAAAATGAACACTTCACAAAGAATAATTTCGGCAGTCAACCCCCCTAAACATGACCGAATGTACCAACCCAAGGAAACCCAAATTCGGCTACCACCTCAACTCCTTATCGAATCCCATAATAATCTCCTATTTTATCTCTTTATCACCCACTTGAAATAAATTGAATTAATCCACACTTATTCAAAATAAAACAAAATAAATAAAAATAAATCAACAATTTATCTCCTTATCCTAGCCGAAATTTAAAAAGAAAACAAGCTTAATCCTTATCCATTGAAAAAATCCAATTGTCGTCCCACTTCCCTCCACCTTGACGCAAAAATAAAAGCTCCCCCTGCTTCCCACGTTGCTCGAACCTCTTCCCTTCCTCCTTGCTCCTGGCGTCACTTACCAAGGCCCTAAGTGGCGCCTTCAAGCCACTTTACCAAGGCATTTCTTATGTTTAAATTCCCTCATAAATTCCCTTAAAGCCTCCTTAGCCTAGCTTCCCCTCTTCATCTTAAAAACCAATATTTTTTCTAAAGCATTTCCTCTTCACCTAAAGTTCACAACACCACTAAAACTCATCCAACCATATACTAAAGCATGCTAACACTTGAATTACGCACGAACGCATAACCCCTAAATCCTGGATGTTACAATTATGGTGCACTTGTTAATTCATCTCCCTCGTGAATTAATATTTGGTGGACCCGTTTTCTATCAATGGATGTATCCCATAGAAAGGTCTTAATTTATTTGTAAGTTATTCATTCATTCACCTCAGTGCCTTTAGTTGCAACTTTTGATAATGTTGTATATCGTGTTTAGGTTCCTATCCAAATTGAAGTCTTACTACCGCAATAAACGTTATTCGGACGGATCAATTGCCGAAGTCTACTTGGCAGAGGAATGTATGACTTTCTATTCAAGGTATTTGGAAGATGTTGAAAATAAGAATGAATAGACCATGAAACACCCCAAACCCGGCCTACGAGCCTGGACCGGATCTGGTATGTCCCTCAAGTAAACCAGTTTCAAATTCTTTTGTTACTTAGAGAAAAGTTGTGCGATTTTTTAAAAAAAAATATTGTTTGGGTTGGGCTTTTATTGAAAACCAATTTATCTTACATTGAAATCCATTTAATTAAGGTGATAAACATTTAGGGTTTATTTCAAAATAAATTTACTTGTATCCATAAATAATAATTTGTAAACATAATAAATAAGAGTAAAAGAATTAAAGAAAACCAACTATGGCCTTATGGCCTTATTACATCAAATAATTCCCAAAACTTTAAGTTTAAGTACTTGATAAAAATAAAAATCCACATTAATTAAATTCCTTGCTGTGTATGGCCATCCCTAAGCTTCTGCCGAGCCCGGTCCATTACTGATCGTCACCTGAAAATAGTCCCACAACGGGGTGAGTCAAACAGACTCAATGTGTACACGACACTAAATCATAATAGAATCAGGCATAACAAATATTACACATTCATATCATAGCATGCACATTATGATGCATTCCCAAACCCAAACCTAATTGTCCATCCGCTACACACCCCCGTACTTGCCAGTCACACCGTGGGGACTACTAAGTCGACCCTCCTTCCGCTACACACCAAATTGCGGCCTTAAGTCACCGCATTCGTGGTCTTAGGTCACCACGTTCAGATTACTGTGGTCTTAGGTCACCAATTTCAGATTACCGTGGTCTTAGGTCACCACTTTTCGGATATCACTATTCTTAGGTCACCGTGTTCGTGGTCTTAAGTCACCACATTCACTTCCCCTTTCAAAATAAAACCCATATGCCCATAACATATTATGCAATTACAAGCCAAAGTTCACATTCTTATCATATTCTCATGTTACAAATAACATTTTTCATATTCCTAGTAGAAGTAGGAAACGTACCTGAGTACTTAGTACCATAACATGGTACCTTAGCCACTTTCTTATTCTTAATATCACATATTTTAATTAGACATAGCCATAAAACATATTATGAAATAGTGTGAGGTACACACCTGATTAGCTTAAAATTTCCTTGAGATCCCGAAAAGCTTGATCTAATGCTTAGATCCTTAATCTCTACATTGATTTATCACTTATTACCTTAATAAAAAGCCACTCGGCCAAAATTCCAAATCCTAGTAGGATTAGTATTCTTACCTTGTTGCCGATTGGAACACCAACAAATCCCGAAACTGTTCCTTGTTTCCCTAGGAACGTCAAAATCCCTAAAACCTTACGTTAGACTTAATCTTAATCATCGAAACATAAATCAAGGCCTTTGGCCGAATATTCACATGTCTTACCTTAATCTTAGAAATCTCGAATACTCCTCCTTTTAGTCGACTACTCTGATAATCCCGAAAGATCCTTCCATATTTGGCAACCATAATATGTATGGGGTTAGATTACCTCTCGGCTAATCTAAAAGAAAAGAATGGAAATCAAACTTGTTCTTACCTTTGAAGAAATCAACAGCACCTATGCTTGAAGCCCTTCCGTGATTCGGCTTTTGAATGGATTGGTAAGAAGAAATAGGAAGAAAAGAAAACTTGAGAATTTTGACAATGGTGGAATTGACAAAAGAAAAAGAGAAGAGAGCACTCAGAAATTTGGCAGAGAGAATAGGAGGAAGAAAAATTGATGAGTAGCCCTATTCTTTTCCTTTTATAGCCGAAACTACTACTCAGAATCCCTTACTTGGCCACCACTCTTCTTTATTTGATAGCTTTATCTCCTTAATTTAAAATAATTAGAGAATAATCCTTTATTATCTCTTCAAAAATAATCCAAATTAAATCCCTTATTTATCACCTTATTAATCGAATATTTATGAAAATAAAACTCCTCCTTTCTAGAAGGCTTGTGCCGTCCACCTCAGGCTTCTGGAAGCAAAAATAAAACTTCCTTTATTTGCTTCCCAAGTGACTCGAACTCAGGCCCAACACCCTTGCATGTGGCGCCATTTCCAGAGGCCCTAAGTGACACCTTCAGGCCACTTTTCCAAGCCTGTTTGTGTGTCAAATTTCACCAACTTTTTCTTTTAAGGCCACCTTGCCTTAATTTCCTCTTTTAAACTTTAAAACTTGACATTTCTAAGTCATTTCTAAGTTTCCAAAAATTTTTGTTCGACTCTGTAAACTTGACATTTCCTTACATTTCCAAGTTTCCAGAAATGTTCACTTTCCTCTTTTGACTCATTTCTAGATCATGTCCATACATTTTTAGGTTTCCAAAAATGTTCATTTCCAAATCATTTCTATTCATTTCCGGGTTTCCAAAAATATTCAAAATTTATTCTTAGTACATAAAACATGTCACTTCGTACAATTAAACCGAAAATGAATAGGCCCTTTCCAGGATGTTACAGTTCTACCCCCTTAAAATAATTTCGTCCTCGAAATTACTTACTAATCGAACAATCGTACGGTCTAACTCACCCCATTACGCTATTGCTGCGTACTCTGATCTTAAAGAACTATCATACTTTCTAGGCACATTCTCTAGGTTCACATCCAAAGTTTCAAATAGTTCACAAGAATGAACTATCTCTAAAACAATAAATAGTACTCCAAAAACAAGGAACTTAACCGCTGTCATATCCTTGGTTGTCTCACATCTGAACCTTCAGCACATCTACCGGGTGTTCCATGACCATTTCCTCCATGGTTTTAAACCACAAACCTTCGTTGCCTGAGGGCAATTCTTAACCAAATGAGCCTTAGACTTACATCTAAAACATTCCCGATCTCGGTTCCAACACTCACCAACATGATACCTTCCACACTGAGCACACGGACGGTCCGGATTTTTAGTAGTTGGCCTAAAAACACGAGCAAAATTCTCAACCTTCGGTCTTTTCTGAAGACTCTTAGATGATTCTGACGGTCCAAGACTCCTCTTATCCCGTCCACGACGACCACGTCCCCTAGAACTCATTTTCTAACGTCGCGATTTAATCCGATTAAAGAGTTTTATCCATTAGTACTTTTGTTTCACCGATTAATCGCGAATGCTTTTATGAAAAGAGATGTTTAAAAGTGGTTCTTTCGATCAAACAAAGTTCTCGGCTCAAGTTCACTATTCGTAAAGTCACGCTCACATTCATCAACCAATTATGAACTTTCGTTCATTCGAGAGAAATGTTGTAGTTTTCATTGTTGTTGTTTTTCCACTACCCGAGGGTATTTTCGTAATTTGTCCTACAGGTATTTTTCGTAATTTGTCAAAATAAGGTTCCTTGGTGATTTTGTCAATAAGGGTATTTTGGTAATTTTGAAATCCAGGGCCTTTCGGTAATTTTGAAATTCAATGGGTATTTCGGTAATTTTTCACAAACCAGATAAATTTGTAAAGTTTAATAATTCGTGGATATTTCAAAAGTTGCAAAACTTGGGGTTCTTTTTGAGAATTTGTTTTCCAATTCGTAATGTTGCGAAAATTTTGAAAATCGTGGTCATTTTGGTAATTTTGTGAGTTAAGGGCAATTTAAGTAATTTTCTCCAAATCAAGATATTTTTGATAATTTGCAAATTAGGGTTTTGAACATTTTATAAAGTAATGAAATCTTGATAAGAATGTAGGTATTTTGGGAATTTCATAAACCAAGGGTATTTTTGTAATTTTACCACTAGGGCATTTTTGTAATTTCATAAATCGAAAATTTTTCTAAAATTTTGTAAAAATAGTTCTCACAAATTGAAAAGGTAATTTTAAGAGTTTTAAAACTAGGGTTTTTATAAAAACACGGCTAGTTCCCTTCGGGTTTTAGTTATTGTGTTTAGCCTATGACCGAGTCCTCTTGGTTAGGGTGAACCAGAAACTACGCACTGCAGTGATTCTCTGCGAGAGAGGAGGTGAGTCGCTAGGACTGCTTAAATACCAAGCTCTTCATCGAATCCACTCCTAGACATGCGCATACATGATTTACCACACCCTAGCTCAAACACTTAATCATAGGTTGGTTTAATGGTTCTTAAGTCTTATACACTTGTGTTTGAGTAGACTAGTCCTAAGGTTCACATACTTAATATTCTAATCTACGTTCCATTTCTACCCTTCTACAAATCATAATATAAACCACACAAATGGATAGAAGTACTTACCTGGTGGACTGCGGGTCGGAGACTTAGGTGCCATGCCAGAAACCTGCTTATTTCAAAAATAATTTCATAAAACTCATTTGGGCTCGCTTTGAAAATGTTTTGGGCCTTAAACCCCTAGGCCGAGGGTTTGAAATCGGCTCGATACCAAATCAAACACTCCCAAACCCGCCTACGAGCTCTCGGATGGATCTGTATGTCCTCAAGTCAAATAAACGGTTTCAAATTCTTTTGTTACTTAGAGAAAAGTTGTGTGATTTTTAAGGAAGGAATACTACAAATTTTGGGATTTGATTATTAATCAAATCGGCAAACAAGGTAAGTTTAAGTATACTAATCCTACTAGGATTTGGATTTATGGCGGAATGGCTTTTTAAAGTGATTAATCAAATGTAAGGATTAAGGATCTAAGCGGTAGACCAAATTTCGAGATCTCAAAGAATTTGCTAAGCGAATCAGGTGTGTACCCCACACTATCTTTTAATACGATGTATGGCTTAAACTTGTTATATGTTCTAATATGAAAATATAAGAATGTGGCTAATGTACCATGTTATGGTACAAAGTACTCAGGTACGTTTCCTACTCCTACTAGGATTACGAAATATGTTATATTTAACATGTGAAATATGATAAGAATGTGAATTTAAGTATGATGTGCATGATAGGAATAATATGGGGCATTCGGATGATATGAAAAAGAGGAAGTGAATGTGATGACTTCGGTCTCACTATCTGAATGTGGTGACTTCGGTCACATTATCTGAATGTGGTAACTTCGGTTACATTATCTGAATGTGGTAACTTCGGTTACATTATCTGAATGTGGTGTCTCATGACACAATTATCTGGTGGCTATGCCACGAATTTATATGGGCGATGAGCACGTCGACTACAGCGACTGCCTTCGATGGTGTGTAGCGGATGGAGGGTTGACTTAGTAGTCCCCACGGTGTGCAGGTTGGTATGGGGATGTGTAGCGGATGGCATCTAGGTTTGGGTTTGGGTTGCATCATCATTTTTATCTGTTATATGAATAAGTATTTGATATGAAAATGTATGCCTGATCTATTGAATCTTAGTGTTGTGTACATATTGAGTCTGTTGACTCACCCCATTGTGGGACTATTTTTCAGGTTACGATCAATAATGGACCGGATTCGGCAAAAGCTTAGGGATGGCCATGCTCAGCTTGAAGTTTTACTCAATATGGATATTTAATTTTATTTAAGTACTTTAGAATTTTATTTTGGAATTTCACTTGTTGTGATAAGGCCATAAGTTACATTTCTTTACTTTTATTTTTAATTACTATGTTACGAATTATTTTCAATTAAAGTTAAGTTTAAAATTTATTTCCTTTAAAATAAACCCTAAATTGTTTTGTCACCTTATTTAATGGATTTCAATAGAAGATGAATTGGTTTTCAACACAAGCCCAACCCAAAACAATATTTGATTTAAAATCGCACAAGCTTTTCCTAAGGAACAAAAGAATTTGAAACCGGTTTACTTAAGGAACATACCAGATTCGGTTCAGGCTCGTGGGCCGGGTTTGGGGTGTTTCAGTTTGGTATCAGGTTGGGCTTTTATTGAAAACCAATTTATCTTACATTGAAATCCATTTATTTAAGGTGATAAACATTTAGGGTTTATTTCAAAATAAATTTACTTGTATCCATAAATAATAATTTGTAAACATAATAAATAAGAGTAAAAGAATTAAAGAAAACCAACTATGGCCTTATGGCCTTATTACATCAAATAATTCCCCAAACTTTAAGTTTAAGTACTTGATAAAAATAAAAATCCACATTAATTAAATTCCTTGCTGTGCATGGCCATCCCTAAGCTTCTGCCGAGCCCGGTCCATTACTGATCGTCACCTGAAAATAGTCCCACAACGGGGTGAGTCAAATGCACTCAATGTGTACACACGACACTAAATCATAATAGAATCGGGCATAACAAATATTACACATTCATATCATAGCATGCACATTATGATGCATTCCCAAACCCAAACCTAATTGTCCATCCGCTACACACCCCGTGCACGCCACACACACCGGGGACTACTAAGTCGACCCTCCTTCCGCTACACACCAAATTGCGGCCTTAAGTCACCGCATTCGTGGTCTTAGGTCACCACGTTCAGATTACTGTGGTCTTAGGTCACCAATTTCAGATTACTGTGGTCTTAGGTCACCACTTTTCAGATATCACGGTCTTAGGTCACCGTGTTCGTGGTCTTAAGTCACCACATTCACTTCCCCTTTCAAAATAAAACCCATATGCCCATAACATATTATGCAATTACAAGCCAAAGTTCACATTCTTATCATATTCTCATGTTACAAATAACATTTTTCATATTCATAGTAGAAGTAGGAAACGTACCTGAGTACTTAGTATCATAACATGGTACCTTAGCCACTTTCTTATTCTTAATATCACATATTTTAATTAGACATAGCCATAAAACATATTATGAAATAGTGTGAGGTACACACCTGATTAGCTTAAAATTTCCTTGAGATCCCGAAAAGCTTGATCTAATGCTTAGATCCTTAATCCCTACATTGATTTATCACTTATTACCTTAATAAAAAGCCATTCGGCCAAAATTCCAAATCCTAGTAGGATTAGTATTCTTACCTTGTTGCCGATTGGAACACCAACATATCCCGAAACTGTTCATTGTTTCCCTAGGAATGTCGAAATCCCTAAAACCTTACGTTAGACTTAATCTTAATCATCGAAACATAAATCAAGGCCTTTGGCCGAATATTCACATGCCTTACCTTAATCTTAGAAATCCCGAATACTCCTCCTTTTAGTCGACTACTCTGATAATCCCGAAAGATTCTTCCATATTCAGTAACCATAATATGTATGGGGTTAGATTATCTCTCGGCTAATCTAAAAGAAAAGAATGGAAATCAAACTTGTTCTTACCATTGAAGAAATCAGCAACACCTATGCTTGAAGCCCTTCCGTGATTCGGCTTTTGAATGAATTGGTAAGAAGAAATAGGAAGAAGAGAAAACTTGAGACTTTTGACAATGGTGGAATTGACAAAAGAAAAAGAGAAGAGAAGAGAAGAGAGCATTCAGAAATTCGGCAGAGAGAATAGGAGGAAGAAAAATTGATGAGTAGGCCTATTCTCTTCCTTTTATAGCCGAAACTACTACTCAGAGTCCCTTACTTGGCCACCACTCTTCTTTATTTGATAGCTTTATCTCCTTAATTTAAAATAATTAGAGAATAATCCTTTATTATCTCTTCAAAAATAATCCAAATTAAATCCCTTATCTATCACCTTATTAATCGAATATTTATGAAAATAAAACTCCTCCTTTCTAGAAGGCTTGTGCCGTCCACCTCAGGCTTCTGGAAGCAAAAATAAAACTTCCTTTATTTGCTTCCCAAGTGACTCGAACTCAGGCCCAACACCCTTGCATGTGGCGTCATTTCCAGAAGCCCTAAGTGACATCTTCAGGCCACTTTTCCAAGCCTGTTTGTGTGTCAAATTTCACCAACTTTTTCTTTTAAGGCCACCTTGCCTTAATTTCCTCTTTTAAACTTTAAAACTCGACATTTCTAAGTCATTTCTAAGTTTCCAAAAATTTTCGTTCGACTCTGTAAACTTGACATTTCCTTACATTTCCAAGTTTCCAGAAATGTTCACTTTCCTCTTTTGACTCATTTCTAGATCATGTCCATACATTTTCAGGTTTCCAAAAATGTTCATTTCCAAATCATTTCCATTCATTTCAGGGTTTCCAAAAATATTCAAAATTTATTCTTAGTTCATAAAACATGTCACTTCGTACAATTAAACCGAAAATGCATAGGCCCTTTCCAGGATGTTACAGGCCAAGTAGAAATGTTGGGCTCACAGATCATAACTTGGCCGAAACTTATTTATTTCAAAGTTTCAGAGAACCAATCGGCAAAGTCAAAATTGCAGAATTAGATGATAGATCGTGGGTCCAAGCACATCGATATGTTCTTTTTCATCATGATTCAATAGAACCATTACGCAAGTAAGTTCTAGAATTTGATAAATATTCATCAGTTATAATTTGTTTGTCTTCTAACAAAGTAAACCTTTTTTCTAACATAGTGAGTACAAACAAATATTGAGAGCTCGTTCACGGTCCCGAAGATTACAACAATGAGAAATTAATAAGTTGTTCACAGAATCATTTCATGAATGGTTAAGCCAAACAGTATGCAATTGAAGTTTTCATTGACAAGTAATAATGTTTTCTCATAACATTTATAATTACTCAATTTACTTTCGATTCAATAGATTTGGAGTTGGAATGAAGTAAATGACGAAGTTAAATGGCTTTCACAAGGTCCAAATAGAATAGTGAAAAGATATAGTGCCTTCCTCATCAATGGATTTAGATTTCATACAAAGTATCGCGAGAGATTGAGGAGAACCCAAAATTGTGGAATTGTTGTTAATTCTTCAATTACAAGTTATGCTAGTGCTAGGGACATTAATCCTGTTAAGGGGAATGTGGAGTATTATGGACATCTTACTGACATAATTGAGTTGGATTACTATGGCAGATGGAAAGTTGTCTTATTTCGAGGAGATTGGGCTAATGCGAATACGGCTCGCGAAATTAAAAATGATCAATATGGTTTTACAATGGTGAATTTCTCTCGATTGATTCACACCAGAGAACAATTGATGGACGAGCCGTATGTATTTTCTTCTCAAGTGAAACAAGTTTTTTACTTAAAAGATCCAACTGATGAGGCTTGGTACGTTGTACTCCGGAACACCCCTAGAGACTTGTTTGACATGGGCAATGGAAGTAGAGATGACATAGTCGAAAGATCAGAAACTTTGCCTTTTCCAGAACAAAACTTAAATGAAAATATCCCTAGTACTAGTACACAATTTCAATGGGTTCGTCAGGATGTGGACGAAGATATTTACGAAATATGATGTAGTAAGATTTTACGATTTTTTATTTATATGTAATATTATAGTTTTAATATTGGTCATGTTATATAATTTAACTATTTTATATGTACTATTATTGTTGTTATTTCTTACTAAAATTTCAACTATTTTATGTGTATTGCAGGAAAAAATTGCCTAGAAGACGATTACAAGATTTAAGTATTATCTAGAATACTCCAAATTCAGAAGAAGTGAATAGTGAACAACAAACAGTTGTTGGATCTTCGAATGTGCCGGACATAGATGACGAGCCTGCAGAATTTCAAAGTAATGTTAAGTTTATTTTACATGCATGTTGACTTTTATTATTGATTCATTTTTCAATTTTAATAATAATAATATATCAATTTTCAGCTGAAAGTGGTGGGACGCGTAGAGGTTGGGGACGTACGCTGCTTAAAGATTTATACGACCTAAATCCTGTCGAGTGTGTCAAAGTAAGGAGAAACAGCCATGGCCAGCCTGTTGGATCTGAAGCTCGACTTTTAGCAGGCTATTTGGCCATTATAGCATGAAATACCAATATGTTGCCCATCAATTACAAATCATGGCATCACATGCCTGATGGCAATAAAAATCAAGCTCTCGATAATATTAAGGTAACAAAACGTGAATGTAATTTATAATACTTTGGTTTAAGTTTCATTTATATTTACTTTCTAAACGTATGTTTTTTTAGGAGAAATTTGCTTTAGAGGTATCCGATGACTATATCAAGAAGACATTGGGTAAAAAATAGAGAGACCATAAAAGCACTTTGAAAAAACAATATTTTAAGAAAGACATAAGCCTCGAAGAAAAATTGCGAAATGTCCCGCCGGGAATATTGAGGTACCAATGGAAAGATCATGTAATATCCTGAAATTGGGCTTATGCATTTTTGCTTAATTATATTAAATAACATGTTTTATGTGTTATGAATGTGTTGTGAATGTGTTGTTTGCATTTTTAGAACCTTGGAAATATAAGGAAATGTCTTAGGAAATATTAAGTTTTGAGCTTAAAAAGAGGGAACTAAAGCAAGGTGGCCTTACGAGAATTTGTAGGGAGAATATGACACACAATTGGGCTTGGAAAAGTGGCTTGAAGGTGCCACTTAGGGCCTCTGGAAATGACGCCATATGCTAGGGGCGAAGGGCTTGAGTTCGAGTTGCATGGGAAGCAAATAAAAGAATTTTATTTTTCTGCATGGATAAGCAGTGATGGACGGCACCAAGGCACTTGAGGAAGAGTTTAATTCTCTGTAAAATTCGGCTAGATAAGGGGGATAATTGTTGGATTAATTTGATTAATTTTTAAAACAGGTAAGGGAGAGAAAAACAAGGGATTGGATTGAGAGAGAAGAGTTGGTCGATTGGGGGAGACTAAGGCTAGTAATTTCGGCCAAAGGAGGAATTAAAGTCATTATTCATTCTTTTTCCTTTTCCTTCCTTTTTCTCTGCCGAATTTCTTCTTGTTATTAAGCATCCATCTTTTTCTTCTTTTTCTTTTAGCCTCCTAGCCGAATTTTCTAGCTTTTCTCTCTACATCTTTTCCTCTTGTAGCCGACTTTTCTATCACCATTTGAAAAGGTTAGCCGAATCTCAAGGCAACCTTTAGTCGATTGTTCAGCAAAGCCTAAAGCCGAAGGCTCATTCTTTTTGAATCCATCTCTCCTGCAAACTCTTTGCCGATTCCAATATTGAAGGTAAGGGATCCTATTGTTGTCATTCTATTTCTTTTCTTTTAACCGAAATCAAGATACTAATCCTATTAATAATCTTGTTTGCCAAAACTTTGAAGAGATCTTTCGGGTTTTGCTAGTGTCGACTTCAAGGGAGAAGGTTTCCGGGACTTTTAAGATCTAAGGTAAGATATGTGGTATTTGACCTTAGGCCATTCTATTGAATTTAATGTTGAATTAGATCTAGCATGTGGCCATAGGGATTTCAACATTATCAAAGAAACAAGGATCGATTGGTGGGAATTGAAATCGCAAGGTAAGAGCACCTATACATTCGGCCAAAGCCTATTTACTGATTTAGATTTATTTCTTATTTGTAAAAACCGAAAACTAACCATTTAGGTGATCTAGTAGTGATCGATTACAAGAGGGAAAATAGCAAAGTTTCGAGATTTGACTTGTAATCAAATCGGCAATAAGGTAAGGGTTTTGGACTACAGTGAACCTTCGGGAATTGATTGTTTAGCCGAAAGGCTTATTGCTAACATGTTTAGAGTTGGCCGAATATAGGAATCAAGGATCTAAAGTAGTAGATCAAGATTTTTCGGGATTTTCGGGCTTTCAGCAAATTTGTTAAGTATATCAGGTGTGTACCCCACACTGTTTCTCGATAGCTTTATGGTATGTTTAATTAAATATGTTAATAAGAATGTGAACAATATGGCTAAGGTACCATGCAATGGTACAAAGTACTCAGGTACGTTTTCCTACTCCTACTAGGATTGTAATGTGATCTGTTATGACATATGTGAAATTGTAAGAATGAGAAATAGGAATGTGACATATGCATATTTGTATGACCTGGGGCATTTTGGGTGATTATGAAAAGGGAAGTGAATATGGTGACTTCGGTCACAATTATCTGAATGTGGTGTCTCATGACACAAAATATACTATCTGGTGGCTATGCCACAAATTTTATAAGGGCGATGAGCATGTCGTCTGCAGCGACTGCCTTCGATGATGTGTAGCGGATGGAGGGTTGACTTAGTAGTCCCCACGGTGTGCAGGTTGGTACGGGTGATGTGTAGCGGATGGTATCTAGGTTTGGGTTCAGGTTTGCATCACTAATTTTATCTGTTATATATTTATGAATTAATATGATATGCCTGAATTATTGAGGTCTAGTATTGGTTACACATTGAGTCTGTTTGACTCACCCCGTTGGGGAATATTTTTTTCAGGTGACGATCAGTGATGGACCGGGTCGGCGGAATCTTAGTGGTGGCCATGCTCGGCTTGAAGTTTTATTTAATTTTGGGATTTTTATATTTTATATTTTTGGAGTTATTTTGGGTATTGTTTTCGTTTGTAATAAGGCCACTGATATGAAACTGTTGATGCATGTCTTTTAAGTTATTTTTTTTCGATACGATTCTTATTTAATTGAACTCAAATGAATTTTTCCTAAAAATAAAAACGTTAGATGTTTTGACGCCTAAATGTGAATGAATTTTTAGTTTAAGAAAAACTTTGAAACGAAGTAATGAAGTTTTACAAAACCTAGATTTCAAATAGATAAACTTGTTTTCAACCCGAGCCTAACACAAATTAAAAATTTCTTTCAAAACCATCCGAATTTTCCAAAGTATCCAAAAAGTTTTGAACCGTTTTTACTCAAGGAACATACCAGATCCGGTCAAGGCTCGTGGGCAGGGTTTGGGGTGTTTCAGCTTGGTATCAGAGCCCAGGTTTAAACTCTCGGCCTTGGGTTTAAAGCCCATAAGGTTTTAAAATAAGGCCCAAACAAGTTTTGTGAACAATTTTGTGAATAAGCAGGTTTTCTGGCATGGCACCCAGGTCTTCGACTCGAAGTCCACCAGGTAAGTCCCCCTATCTATTGTGTGATTTCATGTGTGATCTGTAGGTGGGTACAACGGGAACGTAGAGTAGTATAATAAGAGCTATTGAACCCTAGGACTAGTTTACCCCAACAATTGCATAAAACTTTAATGTCTGACTAAACAAACCTGTGAACTAAGTCGCCGAGTTAGGGTGTGGCAACTATTGTGCACATGTCTAGGATTGGATCCTAAGAGCACAGTACTTAGCGATCCTCGTGACTCACCTCCTCTTCACTGGAATCCTACCTGGTGCATAGCTACGGTTCACCCTAACCAAGAGGACTCAGTCACAGGCTAAACTCAGTAATTAAAACCCGTAAGGGACTAGCCGTATTTTCATGAAAACCCTAGTTTTAAAATCACCAAACTAGCCCTTTTAATTGTGGACAAACTATTTTGAAAATTTTTCAAAATATTTCTAATTTCCAAAATTACTAAAATACCCCTAGTGGTAAAATTACTAAAATGCCCTTGGTTTCTAAATTACCATACTACCCTCGATTTTAATAAAATTTTCTTACTTTGCAAAAGTATCCACGAAACCCTAACTTGTGAAAATTCAAGATACCCTGATTTGAAAAATTTACGAAATTACCCCTATTGATAAAATTACCAAAATAACCCTGATTTCCAAAATTTCTGCCGTACCTCTGATTTGGGAAAATTTTCGAAAATACCCTCGAGTTTTGAAAATTTCAAAATACCTTGATTTATTCAGATTCTCAAATTGACTCCGATTTATTACCAAAATGCCCCTGTAGGACAAATGACGTAAATACCCCTGGGGTAGGAATAGACAAAAAGATTCGAATAGTGAATGTGTGTGGCAGATATTATTGAATGGATGTGTTTCTTTGAATTAGGATAAAAAACTTGAAACTTTGTAACGATCGAAAGAACTACTTCTAAACTCTTTTTCATAAAATTGTTCGCGGATAATCAGTGAAACAAGGACTAATACATAAAAATTCTTAATCAGATTAAAGCACGATAGTAGAAATGAGCTCTAAGGGACGTGGTCGTAACATACGAGGACGCGGTCGAGGCCGAATGACCGTGTCGGAACTGTTAGGTCGGGTCAAGGATCTTAGAATGAAGTACCACCACCACCAGCTATTGGTCTTTGGACAACAAGATCGAGACGGGAGGCGATCTTTGTAGCGCGGTGTCTTTGCGAGTTCTGAATATGGTAGCTGGTGCTGGAGGGAATATAGGAGCTCGAAAATCTGTACCCGAGCAACTCCGAGCCAACGGAGCTGAGGTGTTTCGTGGCGTATCTGGTGTAGCACCCAGTACGGCTGAGTACTAGTTGGAAGCGACTGAGCGGATCATGGATGAGCTCGATCTGACCGCTAAGGAAAAATTAAAAGGGTTAGTATCGCTTCTCCGCGATGAGTCATATCAATGGTGGCTCACAGTTCAGGATAGTGCCACGATTGAAGAACTTACTTGGGAATATGTTAAAGCAGCATATCAGAAGAAGTATGTTGGTACTCACTACATTGATGCACAGAGGAAGGCATTTCTAGGGCTGGTTCAAGGAAATAAGTCTGTGGCAGCATACGAGGCTGAATTCTTAAGGCTGAGCCGTTATTCTAGAGGGATAGTGGCTACTGAACATGAGCGGTGTGTCCGGTTTGAGGACGGACTAAGAGACGATCTAAGGTTATTGATAGCTCCGCAGCAAGAGAGGGAGTTCGCAGTGTTGGTAGAGAACGCTAAGGTAGCCGAGGGAATTAAGGACTCTGTAAAGCAGAACTCTGCTCGAACAGGCAAAAGAGAGGTTATGGATCGTTAGGATCGTCTGGAAATGTTCAAAAGAGGCCTAGAGCTGAGGGCCCGCGTGGTCAGCAAGCTGGTACAGGAGGGTAGTATCATACATGTAATCAGTGTGGGAAGATGCATTTAGGAGAGTGTTGGAAGAAGACGGGCGGATGCTTCAAGTGTGGGTCTAAGGACCATATGATTAAGGACTGTCCCATTAAGATAGACGGGAGCCGCCCGACCGGTCAGAATGTTAATCAGGCTGGTAGAGGTGGACAGCAGCCTCAGAGAGGTCGTGGTCCGAATGGTAAAGGAAATGGTCCTGGCAGAGGATGGGGCGCACTTGGCAGAGGTGTCGTATGTCTGAGGCAAGAAGGCAGTAAGTCTAGTGTATCTGATTCGCGGAGGAGGAAGCGCGCACCGGACGTCATAATCGGTACGTTCTTTATATCTGGCAAGCCTTATTTTGCCTTGATTGATGTGGGCTTGACCCATTCCTATGTTGCATGTAGTGTAGTGAAAACTCTAGACATAGCCTCTGAACTTTCTGATAGGGAGATGACTGTATTAAGCCCACTAGGTCAAACTGTAGTAGTGAATAAGATGTTTCGGAAAGTACCTCTAGAAATTCAAGGAGTAGTATTCACTGCTGACTTAATGGAACTACCCTTCGGAGAGTTTGATCTTATACTCGGCATGGACTGGCTAGTGGAACATCGAGCTGTGTTGGGCTATGCAGCTAAGCGAATGAAGTTAAGGACCTCGGAGGATGAGGTGGTCATTATGATAGAAGAAAGAAGAAACTACTTGTCTAATGTAATTTCAGCACTTAAGGTTGAGAAGATGGTTCAGAAAGGGTGCAGGACGTTTTTGACTTTCATTAGTGCGTTGGATGGAAAATAAGGGGAGTTAGTGGGGTTAGAGCTGTAAGGGATTTTGAAGATGTGTTTCCGGAGGAGTTACCCGGAATACCTCCAGATAGGGAAGTGGAGTTTGGAATTGACCCGGAATACCTCCAGATAGGGAAGTGGAGTTTGGAATTGACTTGTTACCTGTTACAGCTCCTGTATCAATTGCCCCGTATAGAATGGCACCAAAGGAGTTGGTTGAGCTCAAGGCTCAAATTCAAGAGTTGTTAGATCGTGGGTTTATCCGACCCAATGTGTCTCCGTGGGGAGCACCGGTCCTGTTTGTGAAGAAGAAGGATGGAACTATGCTTATGTGCATAGATTATCGTCAGTTAAATAAGCTGACCATCAAGAACAAGTACCCTTTGCCAAGAATTGATGACTTGTTCGATCAGCTTAAGGGGGCCGCGGTATTTTCGAAGATAGATCTACGGTCGGGATATCATCAGCTTAAGGTGAATGAGGCAGATATCCATAAGACGGCTTTTTGAACAAGATACGGGCACTATGAGTTCTTAGTGATGCCGTTTGGTTTGACGAATGCCCCAGCCGCGTTCATAGATATGATGAACCGGGTCTTTCAACCCTACTTGGATAGGTTCGTCGTTGTGTTCATCGACGACATCCTAGTGTACTCCAAGTCGGAAGAGGAGCATGACGAGCATCTTCGGATTGTGTTACAAGTGCTAAGGGAGGAGAAGCTCTATGCCAAATTTAGCAAGTGTGAATTTTGGCTGAAGGAAGTTGCGTTCTTAGGACATGTGGTGTCTGCTGAAGGAATAAGGGTGGATCCTAGGAAGATTGAGGCAGTGTTGGATTGGAAACCACCTAAGTCTGTGGCTGAGATTCGTAGCTTCTTGGGATTGGCAGGCTATTACCGAAGGTTTGTGGAAGGGTTTTCATCGATAGCCGCACCTCTGACGAAGTTGCTGAGGAAGGAAGTACCCTTCGTATGGACGGATAAGCAACAGGAGAGCTTTGAGAAGCTTAAGAGGGTGTTGACTGAAGCTCCGGTATTGATTCAGCCTGAGGCAGGGAAAGATTTTGTAGTGTACTGTGACGCCTCTCATACAGGATTGGGATGCGTTTTGATGCAGGACGGAAAAGTGGTCGCTTATGCATCTCGACAGTTAAGGCCTCATGAGGTTAACTATCCGACTTACGATTTGGAATTGGCGGCAGTGGTCTTTGCTCTTAAGGTGTGGAGGCATTACCTTTACGGAGAAAAGTCGGTGATCTACACAGGCCACAAGAGCCTTAAGTATCTCACCGACTCGTAAGGAGCCGAACTCGAGGCAAACAAGATGGGTGGAGTTACTGAAGGACTATGATTGTTCGATAGAGTATCATCCGGGCAAGGCGAATGTAGTGGCGGATGCCCTAAGTCGAAAGGTTGTGTCAGATCTAAGGGCAATGTTCGCACATCTGAGTTTGTATGACAATGGAAGCCTGTTGGCAGAGTTGCAAGTCAAGCCGACGTGGCTGAGTGAGGTAAAAGAGGGTCAGTTGGTGGATAAGGACTTAAGTGCTAAGATGCGGCAAGTTCAGAATGGTGGTTTAAAGGGTTACAGTATGTCTGGTGATGGAACATTGTGTTTCAAGGGAAAGGTCTATATGCCGAAGAATGAGGAGCTTAGGCAGAAAATTCTTCGGGAGTCGCATAGTAGCCCCTATGCTATGCATCCTGGAGGGACTAAGTTGTACAGAGACCTAAGGGAACAGTTTTGGTAGTTACAGAATTTGTTGGCAAGTGTTTGACATGTCAGCAAGTTAAGGCTGAACATCAAGTTTCGTCAGGGTTACTTCAGCCAATCAACATTCCGCAGTGGAAGTGGGAGAGAATCACCATGGACTTCGTTAGTGGGCTTCCCCTCACGCCTACTAAGAAGGACTCAGTATGGGTAATAGTAGACCGGTTGACCAAGTCCGCACATTTCATTCCGATAAGGGTGCATTATTCGTTGCAAAAGTTGGCAAAGCTAAATGTGGCAGAGATTGTGAGGTTGCATGGAGTTCCGGTATCAATTATATCAGACCGAGATCCAAGGTTTACGTCTTGATTTTGGAAAGCTCTACATCAAGCTTTAGGCACCAAGTTGGATTTCACTATGGCTTTTCATCCACAGTCGGACGGGCGGTCTGAACGGGTATTCCAGGTGTTAGAGGATATGCTAAGGGGCTGTGTGATGGACTTCGGAGGAAGTTGGGAAGACTATTTGCCTTTAGTAGAATTTGCTTATTATAACAGCTATCAAGCTAGTATTCAGATGGCACCATATGAAGCGTTGTATGGTCGGAGGTGTCGAACTCCTATGTGTTGGACTGAATTAGGGGAACGACGAGTTTTGGGTCCAGAAATTGTGGCAGACTCTGAGGAAAAGGTTGAGATAATTCGGGTACGGTTGAAGGAAGCGTCGGATAGGCAGAAGTCATATGCAGATCTCAAGCGCAAGGAGATAGAATTTGATGTGGGAGATCAAGTATTTCTTAAGGTTTCACCTTGGAAAAAGGTGATGAGATTTGGTCGCAAAGGGAAGTTAAGTCCAAGGTTTATAGGACCTTATCGGTTATTGAAGCGAGTGGGACCAGTGGCATACCAGTTAGAGTTGCCTTCAGAATTGAAGCAGATACACGACGTATTCCATGTGTCCATGCTACGTCGTTATCGATCGGATCCATCTTATGTAGTTCCGGTTGAAGAGGTGGAGCTAAGACCAGATTTGTCCTACGAGGAAGAGCCGATTCAGATCTTGGAGCGAGATGTGAAAGTGTTACAGAGGAAGTCAGTTCCTCTAGTCAAAGTGCTATGGCGTAATCATGGATCGGAGGAAGCTTCGTGGGAGCCAGAAGAAGCGATACGACAACAATACCCTCACTTATTCCAGCCAGGTAATTTCAAGGACGAAATTATTTTAAGGGGGGTAAAGCTGTAATATCCTGAAATTGGGCTTATGCATTTTTGCTTAATTATATGAAATAGCATGTTTTATGTGTTATGAATGTGATGTGTGCATTTTTAGAACCTTGGAAATGTAAGGAAATGTCTTAGGAAATATTAAGTTTTGAGCTTAAAAAGAGGGAACTAAAGCAAGGTGGCCTTAAGAGAATTTGTAGGGAGAATATGACACACAATTGGGCTTGGAAAAGTGGCTTGGAGGTGCCACTTAGGGCCTCTGGAAATGACGCCATATGCTAGGGGGAAGGGCTTGAGTTCGAGTTGCATGGGAAGCAAATAAAAGAATTTTATTTTTCTGCATGGATAAGCAGTGATGGACGGCACCAAGGCACTTGAGGAAGAGTTTAATTCTCTCTAAAATTCGGCAAGATAAGGGGGATAATTGTTGGATTAATTTGATTAATTTTTAAAACAGGTAAGGGAGAGGAAAAACAAGGGATTGGATTGAGAGAGAAGAGTTGGCCGATTAGGGGAGACTAAGGATAGTAATTTCGGCCAAAGGAGGAATTAAAGTCATTATTCATTCTTTTTCCTTTTCCTTCCTTTTTCTCTGTCGAATTTCTTCTTGTTATTAAGCATCCATCTTTTTCTTCTTTTTCTTTTAGCCTCCTAGCCGAATTTCTTCTAGCTTTTCTCTACATCTTTTCCTCTTGTGGCGACTTTTCCATCACCATTTGAAAAGGTTAGCCGAATCTCAAGGCAACCTTTAGCCGATTGTTCAGCAAAGCCTAAAGCCGAAGGTTCATTCTTTTTAAATCGATCTCTCCTGCAAACTCTTTGTCTATTCCAATATTGAGGGTAAGGGATCCTATTGTTGTCATTCTATTTCTTTTCTTTTAACCGAAATCAAGATACTAATCCTATTAATAATCTTGTTTGCCGAAACTTTGAAGAGATATTTCAGGTTTTGCTAGTGTCGACTTCAAGGGAGAAGGTTTTCGGGACTTTTAAGATCTAAGGTAAGATATGTGGTATTCGGCCTTAGGCCATTCTATTGAATTTATTGCTGAATTAGATCTAACATGTGGCCATAGGGATTTCGACATTATCAAAGAAACAAGGATCGATTGGTGGGAATTGAAATCGCAAGGTAAGAGCACCTATACATTCGGCCAAAGCCTATTTATCGATTTAGATTTATTTCTTATTTGTAAAAACTGAAAACTAACCATTTATGTGATCTAGTAGTGACCGATTACAAGAGGGAAAATAGCAAAGTTTTAGGATTTGACTCGTAATCAAATCGGCAATAAGGTAAGGGTTTTGGATTACAGTGAACCTTCGGGAATTGATTGTTTAGCCGAAAGGCTTGTTGCTAACATGTTTAGAGTTAGCCGAATATAAGAATCAAGGATCTAAAGTAGTAGATCGATTTTTCGATTTTTGGGCTTTAGTGAATTTGTTAAATATATCAGTGTGTACCTATTTACATCGCTTCTTGATAGATTTATGGTATGTTTAATTAAATATGTTAATAAGAATGTGAACAATATGGCTAAGGTACCATGCAATGGTACAAAGTACTACTCAGTGCGTTTTCCTACTCCTACTAGGATTGTAATGTGATCTGTTATGACATATGTGAAGTTGTAAGAATGAGAAATAGGAATGTGACATATGCATATTTGTATGACTTGGGGCATTTTGGGTGATTATGAAAGGGAAGTGAATGTGGTGACTTCGGTCACAATTATCTAAATGTGGTGTCTCATGACATAAAATATATACTATCTGGTGGCTATGCCACAAATTTTATAAGGAGCGATGAGCATGTCGTCTGCAATGATCGCTTCCGATGATGTGTAGCGGATGGAGGTTGACTTAGTAGTCCCACGGTGTGCGAGTTTGGTGCACGGGTGATGTGTAGCGGATGGTATCTAGGTTTGGGTTCGGGTTTGCATCACTACTTTTATCAGTTATATATTTATGAATTAATATGATATGCCTGAATTATTGAGGTCTAGTGTTGGTTACACATTGAGTCTGTTTGACTCACCCCGTTGGGGAATATTTTCTTTCACGTGACGATCAGTGATGGACCGGGTCGGCGAGAGCTTAGTGGTGGCCATGCTCAGCTTGAAGTTTTATTTAATTTTGGGATTTTTATATTTTATATTTTTGGAGTTATTTTGGGTATTGTTTTCGTTTGTAATAAGGCCACTGATATGAAACTGTTGATGCATGTCTTTTAAGTTATTTTATTTTGATACGATTCTTATTTAATTGAACTCAAATGAATTTTTCCTAAAAATAAAAACGTTAGATGTTTTGACGCCTAAATGTGAATGAATTTTTAGTTTAAGACAAACTTTGAAACGGAGTAATAAAGTTTTACAAAACCTAGATTTCAAATAGATAAACTTGTTTTCAACCCGAGCCTAACACAAATTAAAAATTTCTTTCAAAACCATCCGAATTTTCCAAAGTATCCAAAAAGTTTTGAACAGTTTTACTCAAGGAACATTAATTTATCCCACGATTGTGGAATTTGATGCTCTAATCATTTAATTTCATGTTTATACTTAGAGAGAGCATGAGGATGAAAAAGAGGAAAGCAGGCCAAGGAGAAAATGGGCTAAAGTCTGAATTCACAGAGAAATCCACATGGTCGTGACTCTTTAACAAACGAACACGGCACAGGCTCGATTCACACGCATATAAGTGTCTGAGCGTGACCTATTTTAATTCTAATCAAAAAGGATAGGCAAAGAAAGACTTTCAAAGCCTATATAAACACCCTGAGGGCAACCTAGCGGAGTTGGTGAAGTGAGAGCAAGCGGAGGCGGTGTGGGATTTACTCAAGATGGGCCAGTTGATTCATCTCAAGAGCCGAATCATACTCAAGATGGAAGATCTTCCTTTCAATTTCTTTAGGGTTTTTGTTTTCTTATGTTTTGTTTTATACTTTCTTCTACGAGATGTTTTCTTTTATAAACATGAACTAAACCCTCAAATACAGGGGATGAAACTAAGGCAGATCTTGTTATTGTTTTCCGAACTTTATGATAAATACTTTTGTTCTTAATTATGTGTTAATTTGCTTTGATATTTAGGATATTGATTCAAGTATTGATGCTTGGCGGTGGAGAAAATTCCTATTTAAGAGTAGATCAAGCATAATTAGCGCGAGTTGATCGCAACCTACAAAGATAGGATGGCAAAAATCTACGATTAGTCAAACCTAATATGGAAGTCCATAGATCGAGTTAATGCAATTCTAGAGGTTTTAATTAGAAAGAGATTTCAATTAATCAACCTAGGTTGCGTTAGTATCCTCGAGAGAAATTAATATAAATTAGGAATCTAGTGATCAAGTCAAGTGAATAAATCGCTAGTTGAAAGTTAAATAACAAGTGAAGTCTAGGTGGATTCTTCCCGGTATTGTCTTAATCAATTGTTTTTCTCAAAGTATTCTCTCATTCATTCTACTCTTCTTAGCATCTTTAGCTTAGTAATTAGTTAGTTTTAGATTAAACAACAATTCCACTTAATTCTTAGGCTATAATAAAAGGATAGTAATTACTAGTACTCTTGGTCCTTGAGGATACACTCTTGCCATAACTATACTACAAGCGATAGGTGCGCCTATATCATTGTCACAATTAGTTTAAGCTCGATCATTCATTATATAAATTTTAAGACTTTCACACGATCGACTATTCAAAGGTGATTCACGCACAACAGGGCGACAACTATCGGTAGTCAAGACCGGCAAGATCTAATCAAGATCAAGCTCAGAAAAACCTGCGGTTCATATCCCGATCACGTGTAAGGATTTGTACCAAAATTTGTTTGATGCACCTATAGTATCCCTTTACCTAAAACCTATCACCTCCCTTTCCCAAATGATAGACTTGAGCATGATAGGTACGCGGGAATCAAGGACACTCGATTGACAAGCTACAACTTTTAAAAGATAATTGAAAGACTCATCAATATGGGTATTGAAATTGATCAGAAAAACTGCATTACCCAACAATTTGGAAAAAGTGGGTAATGATGTCGAGCATAGAAGAGAGTTAAGACAAATAGCGAGCAGTATGAAAACTCCGGAGAGATTTGGAAGAAAATGGTAGAAGGATTAATCACCAAGATTTATAGGATGAACACGGAGAAGCATAGAGCTCTGCTATGAGTTCCATAATGAGGAGTCACGATTGAGCAGTGCGGGCACGATGAATAAGAAAAGCTGGAATCTGAGTATCAATGCTCGATGAAATGGTGGTGAAGTGGAGCATCAATGTTATATCCGAAGAAAAATCTAGGAGAAAACTTATCGGGCATTAGCCCTTATGAACATGGGTGTTACGATAATTGGAATTTGCGTAAGAAATTCTCAGTAGTTTTTTAGAGCTTACTCAGTAATGTTCCAAACATACTTGTTGCTTTAGCAATAAGAGTTTTCTTTTGTAAAATAGGCTCATGTCCAATATCTTTGTTTCAATAAAAATGCATTTTTGTGTCACACTTTGAGCAAATGTTAATCATTTTTATTAAATTCATGATTCATACCATATAAATAATCATTCTTAAATTCATTTCTTTGAATATTCCTTCATACCTAATGAATGGTCTAGATATCAACATGGCCACCCTTTGCTACTAACTCAGAATCTACTTTTGAGCAAGATATATGTCTAGAGATCTCGGGACTTTGAAGCGATCCTACCTCTAGAAGTCATTGAGTGAAGAAGAAAGTGAAGAATCGAGCCTCATTGAGACAACGCGATCACGTCATTGAAGTTATTAAAAAATTCAAAGAGGTTTCGAGATTGTTTCAAGAGATGGTTGGGCTACTAAGATGTGTAGATGCGGTTGCAAAGATCTGTAGAAGAGGTCCATAAGGGTGTCTAAAGAACCCATGCTATTGATTTTACAAAGGCTAGGAAAATCATGAGTTTGAAGTCTTCTAGTCCACCATAGAAGAATATTGCATCGGTTATACCAAGAAATGCCATAAGTGTCAAGTTTATGGAGACAAGATTCTTATACCTCCTTCATCTCCTCATGTATGATACTCCGTGGATTTTTCACATGAGTCTCACCAAACTTCACAGTATTGATTCATCTGTGGTCGCGATTATTTTACCAAGTGTGAAGTTGTTTCATCTTGATGTCATAAGTCAACGTCAACAAATTCTATGTCGGTATGGAATGAAAAGGATCTATTGATGATACATTAAAATTGGAACAATAGACGATATCGAGTTTGCGCTGTTCAAGATCAACATCGCACCTTGCAAAATGAATGGAATTGTGGGGCAACCTTCAAAAAAATTGTAAAAGATGATTGAAACCCATAGAGATTAGCACAGAGATTACCATCCATGATCATCAAGCGCTCCTGTTGAGGACCTCCACGGGCAACCCCTCATCTGATCATGTAATGGAAGCAGTTGCCCATCGGGTGAAATTCCTCCCCTTCAAGTCTTGTCGAGCTAAAGTTAGATGAAGCGAGTAATGGATCTAGTCTCGTCGATTAGTTGACTTGATTGAGGAAAGAGGCGGTTATCCGTCATGGTCGGATGTACCAAAGAGAATGATGAGCTTATGACAAAAAGGTTCACCCAAGAGAATTTTATGAAGGGGACACTGAAAAGATCATTCCCATACAAAGGATTTGAGAAATGGATGCCAAATTGGGAAGGACCTTATGTGGTTAAAAAGGCTTTCTCAGAAAGAAAGCATGATTTTGGCGAAATGGATGGGAAAAACTTGCCCAATCTGTAAATTCAGTTAGTCAAAAAGTACTATACCTCAAAGGAAAAGAGGTCAAAGTGAAACGAGAGGTGCTTTGAGACCTCTCAAAAAAAGCGAAAAATGAAAATGGGAGGCCAAGGTGAAAACCAAAGAAAGCGCTGAGACAAAGGGTTTTGAGTTGAAACCCGAAGGGTGTGGCTCGTGTGATCAAATTGTGATGGGGCACGGTGCGGATCTCACTATACCATAATTATAAGGAATGAGAGGGTTACCTCAGTGGCATCAATAGAGTACTCTCTTGATCTCAAACACATATTAAGCTTAAATGGTTTGAAAGTAAAAAGCTCAAGTTGTGATATCTGGGGCACCTATCATTTCATCACTATTTTATATTCTAGCCATATTTGCTTTCTTTAATTAACCCATTTTTTCTCTGATTTTGCTTCGATAAATTTCATTTTGTCCATCATTATGATCATTTTCAAGCATTTTGTATTGAAGTAATGATTAATGGACTAATACTTTCAAGGCGCTGCATATTACTGGAAACTTCTAAATAAATGCGAGAAACACGAAATATTACTATTATTTAGAACTCACCAAGCCTAAAGGTTGGAACTATACGAAAGAAGAGTCTAAATTGTGTCAATCTCTTGGATTTTTTGCCAAGGATATCAAGTGAGGCAGAGAGCGAGGATATTACGTCGTGGTGATATAATCTTAATGAATAATGAGCAATGACAACCTAAGCATTAGAAAAGGATCTTTATTAGAAAAGATCTTTCTCACAAAATGATAATCGCATTCATGCAAATATTATAAGCATTTGATCCCTCTGATCATGACATCCTAATCATTTGGCATAAGCATAAGTCCATGAAATTGATTCTCGTCATGTCCCCTGAGGGCCGGTTAGCAAGATCGGTGAATCCACAAATCCCATATTCTTTGAAGATGTTGTAGGATGGATTGAACAAAATCTTATTTCTTAAAGATGCGAAGGGAGCAGTTAAAGCTACGATAGATCTTATCTCTTCTGAAGTTGCAATGAAGTAGATTGATTGCCACGACCTGCTTGAAGTGCGATGCAAGAACGACAAATCTCATTTCCACAGTGTTGCAAGAAACAAATTAAAGCCGATTACGCATCTTATCTTCCACGAAGTTGCGTGAGATTAATTAAACCACCAGCTTTATTTCCTTGAAGTTGCGCGGAGAAGAATGAAGACAATAAATCTTATTTCTGAAGATGCGATGGAGCAGTTAAAGCTATGGTAGATCTTATCTTCACGAAGTTGTAGTGGAGCGTTGAAGCCACAACAGCCTTGTTTTTCCTGAAGTTATGCTGGGCAATTGAAACGACAAATTTTATTTCACTGCATTACAACAAAGAAATAGATTAAATTCTGAGAATAGCGGATCTTATCTTCCTAAAGTTGCGAAGATGGCAGAGTTGAAGCCACTAGCCTTATATCCTAGAGTTGCAAGAAGGCGAGACAATAAATCTCTACCGGTTGTAATAGAGTAGGCGAGAATAGCAAATCTTATCTCCCACAGAGTTCAATTCTGGAGCAGCGATTGAAACTACAAGTTTAGTATTCTTGAATTGGATCGAGCGCTAGTTCCTATGCCCTTGAAGATGCGGTAGAGGATGGAATGAAGCTACTTGAAGAAAACAGGTGAAAGTCAAGATTCACGTGAGACCGAGCAAAATTGCCTTTAAGTCTTTGCTCCATTCGCATACCACAATGAACAAAGAGGCAACTGTAGGACCCAATTTATGCAGAGCCTATTAACCAAAATTAAAAAAAAACAACACACGATCCAATAAATAAAATCCATTATAAAAATTAAATCGGGAATGCTGAAACCACATACAGGATATACAAACCCAATTAAATAGCCCAAATTGGCCCAATGCTAAACCAGCGGAATGGCCCAAAATTTTTCATAGTTTTGAAAACCCTAGATTTCTAGAATTCTAGCCGCATAACCGCGACCGCGTTACGTTTCTCTCAGCAGCCACCAGCACCACTAGCCGTGAGCCACGCGCGTGTGCGCGTGCGTGTAACCCTCGCATTCTACTGAGCCTCGTGTACCAAAAGAATAACGGCCAAGAAAAAACAAAAGAATAGGGATTTTTGTTTATTATGATTTGGCTATAATGCGGCAGAAAGTGATGTAATATTTTTTGAATCCTGTTTGAACACGACCCTCCAATATATCAATCTGAAAAGAGAAGCGAAGGTGATTTACCATTTTGCGTTATTCTTGTTTTTATTCGCTTGTTTTCCTTTCCAACTTGAAAAAAAAAAAGAAGAAGACGTACCAAAGGTTACTCCAGTGGTTTGTCGAAGGTTCTTCTTGTCGAACCAAAAGGAGTCAAAACCCTTTCTATTCGACTTTCTTTACGATCCTCGGAAAGGCTTGACCTTCGAATATGCCCCAAAATAGGCTAAAAACCCTCACACAATGCGACAATGCACAGAGCTACGCAGATATATTGATAAGGCCGCGTAATTTACTTTTGGCCGTAATTTTATGCATTTTCATTTTAGCCTTACGATGTGGCTGCTTTGGAGGGGCGATATTTCCCCACTCGGTCCTTCCATGTTATTCAAGCATTCAAATAGCCCCTCTCTTTATTTATTTGCAGATTTGCCCTTAAATTTCTACTTAAGTTCAATTTAGTTCTTTTGTTCCATTTGCTATTAATTATTTTTAATGTTATTATTATTAATATTATTAATATTATTATTACTATTAATTAATTTTAGTATTACTACTATCACTTTGCTATTATTATTATTATTAATGTTACTACTATTATTTTTACTATTATAATTATTATTTTGATATTACTACTATCATTTTACTATTATTATAAATTTTAGAATTACTACTATTATATTTACTATTATTATTATTTTTAATACTTTTGCTATTATTATAGATATTATTCCTATTACTTTCCTATTTATTATCGTATTATTGTTACTATTACTATCTTTAACTATTGTACCTAGTATTTATCTATTTATTGATTTGCTATTAGCTTTTTTTGTTTTTATTTTATTTTATTTCATTCGCTTGTTTATCTATTTGCTTTTGTTACTTATTATTTCATGTGGATTATCTATCTTGGCCTTTATTTTATGGCATTATATTCTTGTCTTCATTATTATTATTTACATTATTCATCGCTTTTCTATTACGATATTGCTATAATTCATTTTCCATTTTACTAAGATCGCATTACATTTTATTCAAAAGTTTTTTTAATAAGGCAATGCTCTGATTTAGAACTTAATCGTTAAACACTAGGTTTTGATTTTCGCCGAGCCTAAAGAACCAATTTTTATCAAAACATAAGTTAAATAAAACTTATTCTCAAAAGTCAAAAATGTCGTGTCTAACTCACTAGATGTATATTTTGTTATCCCAGGTAAGGATTTAAAACAAAGGCAATACGTATTTGGAATTTTGAGAAATTGTGCCTAACTTCTTGGGTTGATTTTTCATTTGACTTCAAATAACCAAATATCCTTCTTAAATTTAAATGCTAGTTTTAAAGTCAAAAGGCAAGCTTAGAGACGAGGATTCAAAATGTTGTATCCTAACTCATGGGTATGATTTTACTACTTCAAATAAGCGGGTCTCGATGTCGATTTAATTTATTCAAGTTCTGCTTTAAATAAAGGGATCGTATTTTAAAATCTTTTCAAATTTTTGACACCAAGACATTAATCAATCAATTCGGTACCAATTTTGGGCGTTCGGTGCTAATCGTCGTGTATCGTAACGTAAACTTAACTTGTTTCTCAAAATCGTGAGAGGCCAAAACTATCGCTTTAATACATCAAAATGTTTTAACGATCAATCTTAGGTGACGATCACACCAAAAAAGATTGGCATGGCACTCATTTTTGTTTTTAAAGTCACCGCTAAACAAAAAATGGTTTAAACACAGATGTTATAATCTAGTGATATATTGTTGGTATGATAGATATGTTATGCGGACTTGATATTTATGCGTTTCGATGCCAAGTAAATGAATGTTATGCATGATTGTAGCATGTATAGATGGGTATGTGTTGAAAGAGTTAAATATACCAAAAAGGTAGTTTAGCATTTGAATTAATGCCTAAATGTACAATGTTGAGTTTTTGGGTCACTTAGACCATTTAAGACTAGTAACTCGCGGGGTTGAGAAGAATGATACTAAATTGGGAAATTGCCTTCATAGTCGTGACATCCCCTATTAGTGTCGCAACATTGAGTCCCTTAATTCGTTACATTTCCCCCATTGAATCGTCAAATTCCTATCTTCAAGGTTGCAACTCATCACAATTGAAGTCACAACATCATGCTTCTACCCTAAATGTCACAACATGCATCCTTCAATGTCATAACATTACCTTTATATTAGGTAATTTTAATGTTTTATTTCATCTCTGTTAATATTGTTTCATAAGAGTTTTTATAGCTCACCTATAACTCATATTTGAATTAATAATGTGTTTTATAAAATCATGAAACTTAATTGCTTGTATGACTTTTCTTTTAGATATTGAAATGAAAAGTTACTTAACCAATATGTCATCTCACATCTCGATGGCAATCGTGAGTGTGGTGTTAAGCACTTAGTGTTTATGCTACCACTTTAAATTCAACCATATGAGATAAATATATTGTAACACCTAGACCCTACCCAATCATTGGATTTGAGATGTGAATGTCACATTTGTTACCAAAGCAACTACAATTGCATTTCAATAATCAAAATACAAATCATGTGGACAATTGAGTTTTAAAACTTCTAAAACATCAATTATTCAAATACAAGTAAGTAGGCTTACAAAAGCTCTTATGGAACTCCGTGAACAAAAGGGATTAAAAGGTAAAAACAACTAATGCGGATATGTTATCATGACATCTAAGGATGAATGTCCACACCAAGGGCAATAGCTTGATGTCATGATTTCAATAGGGATGAGGCGGACCCAAGAAAATCAACTCGATGTCACTTTGAAGACAATGGGCTTAATGTTGCGACTTTAGTAGGGGAATGTCGTGACATTGAAGACAATCCCTTAATTTTTGCACCATTTTCCTTAAACCTTCCAAGAACCAATTCCAAATGGTCTAAATAACCCAAAATTTCAACACATCACATTTTAGGCATTAATTCAAATGCCAAACTACCATGCTTGCACATTTAAACATCTTTAACATAAAATCTGCGTCATACATATTCATTCTAATCCCATGCATCACACCTTATTACGTGGCATGCAAGCAATCTTTAATTACAAGCATACATATAACACGTGAGCAAACATATCATTGTGTCACCAAACTATTGTATATACATACCATTAAATAAACATGAACACATTCAAAATTCAAGCATTCCTATGAATACAAAACATCAAAATGAACCTAAAGACCAATTTAAGACATTAGGTACAAGCCACTTGCTATACATAATAAATTTTACAAACTTTGCTAAGTCAAGAGTTGAGTCATGTGTAACACCCCAAACCCGGCCTAGAAGTTAGGCCGAACCGCTTGTCACATGAAGTGTTTCTAAAAAAATGGTTTCGTTTGTGTTCATTTATTTTGAACATTTATTTTCAAAACATGGTTTATATAAAAACTATTCCTTTTCAAAATGTTATTAATCACTTAGTAAAATCTTTTCAATTGTAGGCTTAATTAATATAAATGATTTATGGAAACATGATATTTAAAAATTGGGTTGCAGCGAGTGTTTGGCATTATTTGAAAACAGTGTTTTCTAGCTTTGCAGATAAAAAAATAATAGAAAATAAAAGTTTAAATCTAAAATGGCCTTATTACAAAAATATCAAACCCAAAGTAAATTATTTGAAAGGCTAGCCATAAGGAAAACTTGAGAACATGTACTCAGTCCTCTCATGACCGACGTTCTAGGATTACTGCACACGATTAAAAAAGGTGAATTTGTGAAAACTTAGTGTGTAACCTCACGAGTAATAGTCAATATCTGAGAATAAAACTATGATCTGCTAGCCCTTATGATAATCTGTGCCTCGTTGAGCATACGTGGTCAAAGCCCACTACAATATCATTGGATCCTTAGTCAATTCGGCAACCAATAACGTAAAGTGGCCCTAAGCTCGATGCGATGGCGTGATCTCATAAACAAGTATGCAACAGTATGAGGATGCATTGACCCAATCCAACCATCACACCCGTACCTCAACCTACACACCGGTGGACCAAGTCAACCCACAGACCTACACACCAAGATCACGGTAGAATTGCCGGGCAACGACAAAGCGCCACCATAGTATCGTGAGCCACTAAAATCGGATATATCGCGGCGCAGCCACTGAATGAATATAACGTGGCATAGCCACTAGTCGATACTCTCCTCCATAAGCATAACAACCCAATACGATATGTATGCGTGTATGTCATGCTCAATCATTACACGTGTATGCAAATGGCCATGTTAGTACGTCATTTCAACACATAATGCAACAGAATCGGACACTGCGCCTACAATCAAGCTTAAACCACAATCATACAATCGCAGCAAATCATGGCATCAAAATCGCGTCTTTTACTCGGGCAAAATAGTCATTTTACCACTTAATATGGTATTTCGATAATCCTACCTACGGGGGTAATTGTAATTCTCATAACTAATCCATGTATGCGGTGCATCTCAAACATAATCAATCATACAATTAACATACAACACTCAAAGAATACAAGCGGTCATTTAGTGGGGTAAGCGGTCATTTCGCCGTCTGTAGGGCATCTCGATAATTTTACCGTTGAGGTTTCGGTTAGTTTTGCGATGCAAGGTTATTCGTTAATTTCACAATCAAGGTATTCGATAATTTTACAAAGAGGGTTATTTGGTACTCATAAATCGAAATTATTTGTAATTTTATAAACCGAAGGTATTAGTAATTTACAAACCGGTGGTATTTGATAATTTCACAAATTGGGGTATTTTAGGTAATTTGCAAACTAAGATATTTCTAATTTTACAAATAAGGGTATCTGGTGAATTTTTCAAATCGGGTATTTTGTAATTTTGATCTGTCATTGGTATTTGTTAATTTTGTATACCAAGGATATTTTGTAATTTTGTAAACCAAGGGTGTTTTAGAAATTTTGTAAACTAAGGGTATTTTAGTAATTTTGTAAACCAAAGGTATTTAGTAATTTTATAAACTAAGGGTATTTGTTTTGTATACCAATGGTATTTCAATAATTTGTAAACAATGGTATTCTGTAATTTGCAAACCAAGGTATTTCAATAATTTTGTACATGGTATTCTAACAAACATAACGATGCGATTGGCCTATGGCCATTTCTAAACAAATGGGCTCACATGCTCGGTGGCCCATTTAGCCCAAATCTAGCCAGATTATGAGATTCACATAGACCGCCAATATCTACTACACAATCATACAATTTATTCATATCATTGCAGCCTATTGGTCCCAAATGGCCCACACCAAACCCAAAGAACACTCATGATGGCCTCAACTATCGTGCATGAAGCCCCACGTTTGCTCGCTGACCGGCCAGTGTGGCTACTATTGCCATGTGACCTGATTTCGGCATTTGCCACTCTGCAACTAAGTAAAGCGTCGAAATACACACCACGATAGAACGAGTTGATCGCGCTCAGAACACTCCTGCCCAAACACCAACCTGGGTGCTTACTCATAGATGCTCTATTTAAAGACCTCACCTTCCCTCTGCTAGCTTCGATGTGTGGATCCTCCCAGTGAGTTTAATTCCAACACAAACTCGACGCCACAACAGCAAAATAAATATCCCTTTTTGTTCGGGGATTCAACTCGGGCTCCTTTGTAACATAATCCACGCTGCTTGCTGGCCACAAGCTCCTCTGTTGTCTTAAAACATGCAACTAAATATAAGTCTATGGCCAAAGTCTAAGTTCATCTAAAAGAAATCAAATGAAATGCAAGCGCCAAGACTTGAACCTTGGACCCGCTTTGTGTATCATTTTTGTCTCCCATGTGGCGCCATTTTCCACTAGACCACAACTCATTTTGTGTCATTTTCTCCACATTTTATTCTTAAAGCCTACTTACTAACTCTCGGGTTTTATTCACCTAAACCAAAATTTTCCTAAAGCCCAAGTTTGATCTGGGACTTCATGAAACCCCAACCTTCCAAAATCACTCACCTAATAGGTCCAACTTGCATTAGTGTTCGTTCTCTGTTCTCAAAAATTTTAAATGCTCTGCTGTGCCTAAGGCCCAATAGGCCCAATTCTACTAGGCCCAATTGGTGTTACAAAGCTACCCAAAAATTTCATCTTCAAAATTTCAAGTATATAATAAACATGATATAGGTTACACCACACTACACCTGCATACACTCTCGATTCACAACAACACAAACACATCTATCTATCTATCAGCTGATGGATATCACGAATCATTTCAGTAATTACACCACGTAATAAATACAAACTCTAAGTTTAAGTATAGCCATACGTCGATCGAATATAAGAAATCATAGTATCTCTAACTCATATCTAAATTTCTAAGAGTAAAAGTACTCAAAACTTACGATTTACGGAGACTGGGAACTACACTTTCTCGTAAAATGATCAATACAACATTTTAGAACTTCAAATCTTTTCAAGCCTTTTGAAACAACACTTTCAAATTCAATTTTGAAAATCCAATCCACGATCGAGTTTTGCACCGGGCTCGATACTATTAAATGTAACACCCAAACCCACAAGTTAGGCGTCACTTTGTCACATTGAAGTGTTTCTCAAAAATCATGTTTCGTTTGCGTTTCATTCATTTATTTTCAAAGCGTGGTTTATATAAAAACTATTCCTTTTCAAATGTTAATCACTTAGTAAAATCTTTTTCAATCGAGTGTTTAATTAATATAAATGATTTATGGAAACATGATATTTAAAATTGGTTTGGAAGTAGTAGTTTTGAGATTGTTTGGAAAACCCGTGTTTTCTAGCTGGCGGTAAAATAATAGAAAATAAAAGTTTAAATCCCAAATGGCCTTATTACAAAATATCAAACCCAAAGTAAATTATTTGAAAGGCTAGCCATAAGGAAAAACTTGAGAACATGTGGCCACCTCCGAGTCCCTCGCGATACCAATCCGCTAAAGTGTGGATTACCTCCGATGCTAAAAGCGTGTGAGTTTATGAAAACTTAATGTGTAATCTCACGGTAGTCGTTATCATCTGAATCAGTGAATCTCCTGATGCGGGCCAAGCCCTTGATATGATGCAGTAGTTGTTCAGCATACATGGGTCAAAGCCACTACAATATCATTTGGGTCATCCCATAACATAATCAATTGGGCTAGCCCAAACCAATATAACAATGGCCTAAGCCGATGCAGCGAGAATCTCATAAACAAGTATGCAAACGATATGAGGATGCAACCCAACTCAATCCAACCATCACACCACCGTACCAACCCTACACACACAGGACCAAGTCAACCCACCAACTTACACAAGATCGCGGTAGGCGAGCGGTATCACGACAAGGCGCCATACGATATAATCGTGCACGAGCCACTAAAATCGGTATATCGTGGTAGAGCACGATCGGTATAACGTGGCATAGCCACCCGTCTGACACTTCCTCCATAATATACCCAACGCGATGCGGTGTCGTGTGTGTATGCTCAATCATTATCGTATGCAAATGGCCATGCTTATGCTGTCATTTCAACACATATTAACGATAAATGAACACACGCCCTGGCAAGCGGTTAAACCATATCTATCTCGATCGCAATAAATCGTGGCATCAAATCGCGATCTCTTTACTCGTCGTGGCAAAATAGTCATTTTACCCTATAAGTATCGATAATCCCACTACAGTAATTCGGTAATGTACTCATAACTAATCCTTGTATGCGGTGCATCTCAAACATAATCAATCATACAATTAACACATACAATACTAGTACTACACGAGAATTTGCGGTCATTTAATCGGTTAGAGGTAAAGCACTATTTCGCCGTAAGTGTATCTCGATAATTTTACCCGTCGAAGGTTTTTGTAGTTTTCGGTCCAGGGTTATTTGATAATTTTACAAATTAGGTATTTGGTAATTTTAAAACTAGTATTTCATAATTTATAAATCGAGGTATTTCAGTAATTTTACAAACCGGTATTTCATAATTTTGCAAACCGTGTATTTCAATACTTTTACAAATGAGGGTATTTTGGTAATTTTACAGCGGGATATTTGTTACTAAAAACTAGGTATTTCGATAATTTTACAAATCAGGTATTTCATAATTTTGCACTCTGAGGGTATTGGAATTTTGTAAATCGGGTATTTTGATAATTTTATAAACCAAGAGTATTTGATAATTTTGTTTAAAGGTATTTGAATTTTGTAAACCAATGGTATTTCAGATTTTGTAAACTAAGGTATTTTAGTAATTTGTAAACCAAGTATTTGGAATTTTGCAAACCGTGGGTATTAGCATTTGTACATCAAGGTATTCTAACAAAGATAACGTGCGATTGGGCCAGTGGCCCATTCGTGCAAATGGCCCATTCGCCGTGACCCATTTAGCCCAAATCTAGCTGCGATTATGAGATTCACATGACCATTCAATATCTACTACACAATCATACAATTTATTCATATGGGCCATGGGCGTTGGCTATGGCCCATTTCACCCATCGAGGCCCAAACAACCTAAACCCACAAGAACACTCATGATGGCCTCAACTCGCTGAAGCCCAACACACGCTGCGCTGCTGGATGGATTGAACTCCTGCCCTTAACATAATCACCGCCATGCTAGGCCACAAGCTCTTCTTGTTGTCTTAAAACATGTGCAACTAAATATAAGTCTATAAAGTCTAAGTTCATCTAAAAAGAAATCAAAATGAAATGCAGCGCCAAACTTGAACCTTGACCCCTTGCTTCCTTGTGTGTGTCATTTCCTTATCTCCCATGTGGCGCCATTTGCCATTAGACCACAACTCCTTTGTGTCATTTTTTTCCACATTTTATTCTTAAAGCCTACTTACTAACTCTCAAGGTTTTATTCACTAAACCAAAATTTTCTTAAAGCCCAAGTTTGATCCGGACTGTAGCCAACCTTCAAAATACTCACTAATAGGTCCAACTTGCATTAGTGTCATTCTCTTGTTCTCAAAAATTTGAAGCGCTCTGCGCCCTAAGGCCCAAAAGGCCCAATTCTACTAGGCCTAATGGGATGTTACATCATGGATGTTGTCACACTTCGAGTCCTAGATCTAACAATACCTATGCATGAAAATAAACAAACTACGTACGAGCAATAAGCTTAGTGGTGCTAACATGATTTAAAGCATTAATCACGATAAGTAAAATACCAATACATACAATATGAAATCCAAATGCTACCTAAGTCATAATTTCATTTCTTATCTCATGAACACAAAACATCATTCTTAAGCTATTTAACATGTCATATTCTTTCATTCAATCTTTACTATTATATCTCATTTACATGAATGTCATAGCATATCACAAGAGTAATTCCATTTTTTCATGCAATCTCAAATCCATTAATTCATTTTACAACTATATCGAACTTTAAGGGCTAGTAATAACTAGATCATAAGATCTTTCATATAATATCTTTTATTACTTTATCATTGATACACACTACACAATTCATCATTTCATTCCATGTCAAATGTCAATATGAAAAGTGTATGTTTCATCATCCCATTAACCGAGAAATGGACTCAAGATGGATACTGATCATCCAACCATCACACCATTATTATCACTCAACGCTCTCATCGGTACATCAAAGTATAATCTGCTGGCTTCGTGTCATTGGTATAAATCAAAGTATATAAATGTGTTTAGCACCTTATTAATACATTCAAAGTATAATATATGCTTAGCTTCATCAGAAAAGCTGAAGTATAATCTTGTACACTAATCCTAAGGCATGTCAACTATACGCTACATTCAGAGACCATTAGTAGGCAACTAATGTTTCAATCATATATACATGATTTACATGTCATAGTTTCATACATAACAATTTATATCATGCTCAATTCAATTCATACCATTTCATATCATCGTATGCATATCATCACATTTTTCACAAGTTACCAACTATTTTATACTTACCTATTCATGAAACAGTAAGTTCATTACCTTAAGCAAGTTAATTGCAAAAATCCATATATGTAATTTGAATTAAAATCATAAAAGCACAAATCGAGATAGTTACTCATCGACCTTCACTTTCCTTTATCACGGCGAAACAATGTCATTTTTAACTACTTACGATAATTCGACTATAGAATAGTATTAGTTTTCACTCAATCACATGAAATTACATCAATTAAACATAGTTTGCATTTTATTCATTTTAGTCCTTATATACTGAAATGTTCATATTTTCCAATATTTAGTATTGAATCAAAATCAAATTTCATATTCTCCCATTAGGACCTCGTGTACTTCTAACCTATAGCATAATTTCTTAATAACTTTTAATTTATTCAAATTAGTCCTTAATGTCATAAAATTATCTATAAAGCTTAACTTAATTTCTACCTTAATAAAAACTTACTACATTCTAACATTATTAACAAAACCTAAACATAATTATCATCACATCATTATTCTTAAGCTTTCATTTCATCAAAATCTCATTATGGCATCTTGATAAAAAATTTGAAACACCTAACAGGCCACCCTAGAGCGATCTGCATGTTCCGTGGAAAGTTTAACTCAAATTTCATTTTCCTCCTTTTGCAAAATGGACCAATTTAAAACAAGTATGTAACATTAAGTTTGAAACCAAGTGAACTTTTAGAAATTTGTGTCTCATTTAATCGTTACCATCATACTTCACGAGTTAAAAAGATTGCGAGTTTAAAGCTCATTAAGTTGAAAACCATTAATTTGATTACGATATGCTTCATTATTCTTTAGGAAAAATACTTAAATGTTCATCATTAACGTTGCATAAAATAAAACTTTAAAATGCAAAATTAAAACAAGTTAAATAATGGCCTTATTACATCATAAAAACCCAAAATAAATTCGAAGAAAGTACTTAAATAACGAAAAATTCAACCATAAGAAATCCGAATGACTAAGCATGGCCACCACGGTCCTGTAGGCAGTCCACTTTGCCTATCGTCACACTGAAAATGTTAGTCCACGGCGGGTGAGTCACAGGTGAGTGTGCAACTACCAACATAAATTCCCAACCCGATTTAGCCTTTATCACAAGCATTTTGGGCAAGGCCATCCGAAAATCATAATTTGGGCTTTTGGCATGTCTGCACAGAGATCCTATGCGAAAATGATGCAACAACCACCTAGATATCCAACCTCTACACACCATCCATACCGCAGTCACACGTGGGTTACTAATCGACCCTCCATCCTCTACACCATCGAAGAAAGCATTGGATCAGCCATACTCATCAAGCCCATTAGCATAGCCACTGATAATGTGACAACATCTAAGCATAATATTGTGACATGAGTCACCAAATATTGGTAAAACCACGGCACTTGCCCTCTTTCATTTTAACCCTATGCCCATGCAATATACAAGTTATGATCATCATTATGTACTTATTCCATGACATACCATTCATGCTTATACAAGCGTGTACATCCATTATTGACAAAATATGTAATGTATCATCGTGTACAAAGCCACGACCACCACTGGAGGTAACAATAGCCATCATACCCATAGATTTATCACATATAGTTAACTTATAGGGAAAAGGTACACACTGTCCTTAAGCAGCCTCTCTCAGATCCTTTGACACCTCAGACGGGTGATCATCTGATTTACTTATCCATTTCAAATGGCAAGAACCCTTGCTGTCGCGTGTTCGCCTTCTTGAATATAGGATAGGAACTACACTTCCACCCCTCCTTTGATTGGCTAGGACTTGGCTCTGAGATCAACAATCAGAAAACCCAATTGAGAATATGGATCTAAGAATATTTATCCAAATGAGCAGAATTCTGTAATATCCACTCAATAAAAATTTTATTAAATTATTTTGCATAAGTATGGTCATCATGGTGTTGATTGAGGTATTTTAGGTGCTAGTGATAAGCTAAGGAAGGCCAGCTATAGGAGAATTTTATTTTTAAGTGTTAATTAGGGAGCTAGGCTAGGGGCTTTAAGAAAAGTTGTCGGGGTTTATGGCATAAGAAATGCTTGTAGTGGCTTCCATCGCCATTTAAGGCGGATATAACGCCAACAAGGGCTGGGTTCAAAACATGCTGCAAAGGGATTTATTTTGTTTGGCATTAAAGAGGAAGGAACTAAGGTAGGGCTTAAAGAAAATATGCGCGTTTATGTCACAAAATAACGCTTGGCCAAGGCTAGGGCGTAGGGCACGTTACAGTCGCTGTCCCAACGGTCCCATGTTCGAACCATGGTGCTGGGTTTATTTTCATCTTGCCGAAGGAGAGAGAGGGATGCACGCATGGGCTCTAGGGATGCGATAAGCGATGCTTATTGAATTTAACTAAGAGTGGATTGTTATTATTTTATTTTATTTTTATTTTTTTTTTTTGAAGAGATGATAATGGATAAAGGTGGTTTTATTTTATTTTAAATGAAGTGGATTAATTCAATTTAAAAGGATAAGAGATAAATTAGAGAAAGTGGATTTGATAAGGGATAGTGGTGGCGAATGGGGACACCTGGGGGCTTGTAGTTTTGGTCATGAAAGTTGGGAGTAGAGAGATATTATAAAAGGATGGTGAGCTTTGTAATTTTAGCCCTTTTTCTACACCTTCACTTTTCTTCTCAAACACTACTCACATCAGCATTTCTTCCTCTCTTGTTCTTTTGGCCGAATACATCTCTCCTTTTCAATCTCTTTGCTTTTTCTTTCTAACAAGAGCGAAACTCTAGAAGCCTCATCAACACCCTTTTTCTTCTTATTTTCATCAAGCCAGAAAGCACTCTTAAGCCGAAACCTTTCTCTGCTGCTGTTTTGCTAAAGCCGATTCTTGCGCTAACTACTCTTAATCTTTTCAAGCGATGGTACCGAGAGGTATTAAGGACTCTTAGGTTCAATCACTCAAGACTACGTACAACGTGTGACTGAGATTTAGTTGATTGTATCATGTGTAGTTATCGTCGCCGCTTGTCTTTTGATCGTTTTAAATATATTAAAATGTATGCTATGTTATGAATGATAGCCGATAAGTGGCTAAAATGGTGGATACCGATGGGTAGCGATTAATAAGGTTAGTGCTTTATGTTATTAAATGATTATTCGATGACTATGAAATGGAGATGAGCATGTTGTATATCTTTTATTAAATGATGTTTTATCATGATATATATATATATGTGCATGAGGGCTGGGATATGAATGTTGGAGGGCAGTGTACATATTTATGTACGTGGTCTAATATCAACCTTGTGCTACATTAGCGCTTGATGTTAGCTATGTGCTTCATTAAGGGAGTGTGGCTAGGTGCTCATCTCTACGGGTTGATACCTCATGTGCATCAGGTGGATTGATTGATATGTGGGATTCTACGGGATCGATGGCTCAATCACCAAGCCACTGGCGACAAGTCTGTCAAGTGTGATATATCACGATGTGATCGGTGGATTACCACCTGGCGGCAGTTCCTAAGGTAGGTGTAATGGATGGACAGGTTGGGTGGGCCATAATTGCATATTTATGTATGGATCTGGATGTGCGGCCTGTTTATATGTGGAGACATGTGTAATGACTGCCAGTGCTTTGACTCACCCAATATTTTACTAAACCCTTACAGGTGATGCATGATGCTCGGCCGTTGGAGGATAAAGGTGGCCCATGTAAGATGTTTCATTTACAAATTTATATTAATCGTCGTATTTTGGGAAATTTGTTGATGTAATAACCACTTATAATATTTGTTATTATTTTTATTATGGCTTGATTTAATTAAATTACTATATGCCAATAATTTTATTTTTAGCAACTTATTTATTTAAAATATATATATGTAAATGTTTTAACCAGAATTTGTAATAACTAAATTTTTTTAATGGGCTTTTTAATTACACAATGTTTTTCCAAAGGCTAGAAAATTTCATGTTTTATTATAAGTAAAATATTTTTCAAACATTTCTTCCACATGGGCATTTCAAATTTGGTCGTGAATGGGGGTTTGGTGTACACTTACCTAGATCGAAGTCTCGAAGTTTCGGACTACTGCTTGTCGATTGTGTACCTACATAATCCCATATGAATCGTCCAAAAACTAAATGCAAAAGATACTTCTTCCTTATACCAATAAAATGAAACCTCCCTGATCTATTCGACCATAGCAACTTAATTCCTTATGGAAACTAGATCCCTTCAATTTAGGTGCGCCGCTTATCGTTGATCAACCCTATGAACACGATTCGGTGTTTTGAAACAACCAAGGAAGGAGAAGAGAAAGTATGAGAGAAAAAGGAGATCCCTATCGAATGAAATGACTAAGGTTGAAGTGAACAACTCTACCAAGAAGTCGCATAAAGAACACATTTGGTGACAGAAGAAGATTAAAGAGTGATCGGCAATGATTCTCACAACGAATGTGTGATTTGGCTTTTAGTGCTAACGGACAATCGCTATAGATATGGATGAAGAAAAGAAAGAAGTAATAGATGTTTCTACTTACTGGCACATGCAAATGAAATGAGAGAAGAGAAGGTTGCTTGGAAGAATCATTGGTTGAATACTTGAGAGAATGAGATGTTGGAAAAATAAAGAAAGAAAATGGATGCTAAGGACTTGGTTCCTAGCTTCAAAGAGAATCGAATGACAACCTTGGAATTTCTTGCACACTGAGGAAAATGCTCAAGAGCCACTCACCAAAACGAAAATGAAACTAAACCTCCCAACCCTAGAACACCCCAAAGTTTTGGCTCATACTCCTTATCAAAGCCAGATGTATCCACCTCTCCTTAGTCCACCCAGCTTTGGCTTACCCAACCACTTGCTTCCTCCTAGATTTCCTCCTAAATCTCCTCTTTTCCACTCATTTGAACTAATTTAAACCATTCAAATCCATGAGTAACTCTCTACATGTTTGAAAACCTTGACCAAGGCTTCATTCTCTTCCCCTCTGAGTTTGTGTCTGTCAACTCCTCCTTGGCTTGAGCAAAAATTAACAACAATGCTCTAATCTCAGCTAGATTCGAACCCTGCCTTCACTCCCATAGTGATGCCACCTCACTCCACATACTGGGGTCTCCCTGCCACCACCACTGGTTAACTGGCCCTCACCCAAAATTATTTATGTATCCTACCCCAATCGGCCATCCCCTCCAAACTTCAAAGCGTAAATTTTTACCAAGGCTTCACAGCTTAACAGCCCATCCTGGGACTCCCAAACACACACATACAATCATGCTAAGCATAAAATGCACACAAACATGAGATAAATCAGGCCTCTAAAATCCTAGATGTTACAAAATTAATAATTGAAAATCTAAAGCATGGGTCTTCTTACTCAAGCAAAGGATCATGAAAACATAAAGATTTTAAAGAGACACACACTTAACTTAGGGATTATGGACCAAAATGAAAATAAAGTTTCTTCTTCTTCCTTATTTTTCACGATTCGCGAGAGGAAGAGAAATCTCTTCCATTATCTATTACTTATTTATGCATATAATGAGGAGTTAATTAATCTCGATTAACTTCATTAATTATTATTTTAAATATCATAATTAAATCTCAACTATTATAACGAGAATAGATGGATTAAATCATCCTTTTACTAATTTAAGAGCCTGAATGGCTAATTGACTACCTAGTCCGTCTAGTTGCCTTACAAGCCCTCACAAAATTTTTCAATCAAAACTCAATAGCAATTGCACTTTTAGAATTTAGCACATGTATTATAATTAATGATTTTTCTCGATGTAATTACTTGACCATTCGTTAATATATTTTCAATTTAAACACATAAATTATCCTATTCATAATTTCACTAACTTGGTTTTTCTGAAATTGAGTTTCAAAGCATATTTTCAACATCGCCTAAAATCATATCATTACATATACTTTAAGACTCATATTTACCACTAAATCAATGAACTTAACAACAATTAAAAACATGAATTAGAAACATATTAAGTTAGTACAAACCGAGTTAGTCACAATTGTCTCTTCAATGTTTTGACCTCATTGTGAGCTACGTTAGATAATTCGAATATTTAAACAAGTTAGTAAAGCATAATCAAACGTTGAATCCCAATGAAACAAAGCATGATATACACTAGTCCTCCTTAATTAACTAGGGCTTCAATGTGAAATTTGTATAACTCGAAATCTTTCATTCTGATCTAAATCCAACTTTGTAATTATACTACGAACATTAAACTACCATTACATGCCATTAAATCCCAAAGTTCTTATCTCATACACATGGGTCCCTAAGAACTCAACAATTTTTTCTTAATAACACTAATCGAACTCTACTTACATTACCCAATCTCAATTCAACTCATTTTCACTTTGATCACAACTTAAATATCATTAACCATTTATGAACCTAACCTTTCTTCTAAGTTTCCAAATTTTCATCCATGGCTAACTAACTAAATCTTATTAATTGAAAATTTTAATTGATCATCATCATCATCTAGCATCCTAGTATAATAACTAAAAAATTAAGGAAGAAAGTCTGGATCGTGCCTAAGTGTAATATTTTAGTCTATATACACTTGTAATTTTTTGAACATATTGGTTAATAAAAATTATTCATGAATTACATTAATATCATTTTTATATTGTCTCGATGGTTTTGCATGCAAAACAAATATACAAATATTAGCTCAATTGTTATCTAATGTTTAATTAATACTATGCGATATTATGTGGTTAGATCGAATATGAAAAGACAACTTATATTAGTAGACAAACTAAACATGACCTTAGTCTAATCGAAATGAGCAAACCGATTGAAAGACTAAAATCACGTTCATCAAGTCCAATTAGGAGATGTTTTGTCTTCGTATCGAAGTGATGACTCTAGAAGATAAAGATAGATGTGACCGATTGGACTAATAGTACATCGGACTAGACCAACGTGTAGAATATATCCGAATGTTTATGGATATATTCACTTGTGACATTCATAGTGTGACATACCTTAATCCGAAAGGATGATGGACTATTTATGTATGACTCGTATACTTTGATGTAAGTAAAAACCTAAGTTCGATAGATAAGGACTCAAAGTGGTGCATTGTATATGACTTTTGTAGTATGTAGCATCATTCATAGCCCAAGACATGGGTAAATGATATCCTCATTAGCATTACATGATAGATGAAAAGTGAGCGGTACATGTCGTTTGTCTTTGTAATGAATAACAATTACTAGTTGATAGTAGTTGGCTTTTCATGAAGGAAGTGTAATGATTACCATGAGATAAAAAGGATCATATTGAGAGAACAAATTTATCCTAAAGAGATCAATAATATCTATGATGGTAACACACTTACTTAAAATATCATGGATGAGCACTAATCAAGAGCTTTCATAATGGTATGTCAATAAAGCTCGATCAAACAATACTATAGTGGAATGACTTCGTGACTAAATGAGTTTATAATTAATAAGTGAAAAATGGAACTTGATTTTAAATCATTTGAGCCTTAATTACTATGTCCAATATCATCCTCCACTAGCTCATTAAAACCATAAATGAATTGCATGTTGAATCAAATTAATAGAAATTGATAAAATGATAAAGTTAGAGAAATGTGTTACATTCGTAAATGAATGCGCTTTTCACTAAGTATGGAAATGACCTAAGATTTAATTTATAATTTTAATAATTAATTAATTGATGTTTGAAAATAGATTTAAACTAATGGGTTGTGAATTCGTTGAATGTAGAAAAATTAAATATATTTTCTTATAGATTATTTACTGTGAAGTTGCCATGATTTTAATGAATTAGAATTAGGTTAAAAATTATTTAATTGAGAAATTATTTTTTAAAATTAATTTCAATAAATAATTTATATTTTGAGAAATAGAAAACATGTAATGGTTGGATTAAATTATAAAGTGTTGGGTTAAAATGCATGAAGTTATATAATTAGACCTAATATCAGAACACTTACCCGTATCCGACGCCGAATCGGGTATGAGGCATTATCGTAATTATCTTGCTCAAACATATAATATCGAGACATACAATTTCATTTCGACATAAAACTTCTCACTTGAAATCATAACGCCCGTTATGGGTCCACGAGACCTAAACATACATACGAACGGTTGGGACAAAATCGAAACTTTTGAACGCTTAGAAATTTTTTGCTTAAAATGTGGCCACACGCCCATGTGGTGAGGCACGCCGCTGGCGCCGGTGGTCACACACACACCCATGTCCCTAGTCCGTGGATTTTACTTTTCATTTCAATCCTACAGGGTTTTCACACACCGGCCACACGCCAGTCTATGGCTGCGGTCCTCACACGACCCAAACACGCCCATGTTTTAGCCCGTGTGCAAAAACCGACATTCGTCGACGCCATCAACCTATTAAAGTCACACACCAAGGCACACGCCCGTGTCCTTGACTGCGTGGCAAATTAAATTCATAAATTTAGTGTAAACTTCAACGCTAGACACACTGTCTACCCGTGGACAATTATAAGGTTATCTACAAGCCATTTGCCACCTTAAAAGCAATCACACTTATACCATTTCAATGCAATACACAACATGACAATAAGGCACCTCTAATACCCAAAATCAAGACATCCACACATGTTTACACTACATTCATCATGTGTATACTTTACTCATTACTCATCCAATCACACAAGCATGCACCTCATGAACTTCATCATCATTAAATATATAAAACTTATCAAGTATTGGCCAATTTTCAATGACCATTTACAAATGAATTGATCGACATTAATAGCCACACATTGGCTAACAAATATGACATATCACAAAATAACCAAGTTCCTATACATGCCATACTCAAAATTAATCAAACTTTGTTATACCAAATAGAAGTTGATAATGTGATCCAAACTCTGACATCCTACGCATCCTCGAGTTAGCTTGGTGATACTATAAGGAAAAGGGAAATGAGAGGTAAGATAAAGCTTAGTAAGTTTGCATGAAATAAATGGCTACATAAAGGCTTATAATAACCTTCATACATTACATCGAGTAACAACTCAAATTCTCAAGCACTTTGCCATAACTTACTCATGCTCATTCTTACCAATCACATATCACCTTCGATCATATTTCTCGAAGATACCACATGCTACCGTATCACTTCATCACATAACTTTAGCACTTTTACCATCTTGAACATAAATTTTAGCTCTTTACCCTATTAACACACTTGGAATAACGAAGGATATCCAAACTCGCCATACACATAATAAAAGGCCAATGCCATATCCCAAATATGGTCTTACATGGGATCTCATATCGATGTCGATGCCATATCCCATATATGGTTTTATACGAGATCGTATATCGATGCCAAGTCCTGCATATGGTCTTACACGAGGTCTCTCTCTCGATGTCGATGCCATATCCTAGATATGGTCTTATATGATCTCTCAATTGCGTCGGCCATGTCCTGCACATGGTCTTACATAGACCTTATGAATCCATGTCACAATGGTATCATTTCTATTCAAGCTCAACCGACTTTCACATCATAAACTTTCATAGAAACAATATACATTTCATGTAATCTCAACCATATCAATGCATAATAACCTAATGTTGAATTATTACACACAAACTTACCTCTGCCCAATATGCCAATTTGCAATCTAGTCCAAAACCTTGCCTTTCCCCCAAGGTTAATTCCACGCTCTTCTTGATCTATAATAACAAATTTACTCATTTAATCACCATCTAAATCAAGACATCTTAAAAATTTCTACTATGGAAAATTACCAATTTGCCCCAGTTTCATAAAAATTATGATTTTACCTAGGCTCGTAAATGAAATGTGACACACCCAAGCCTAGTTGATTCATATTACCTCTTATAGCAACTCAAGATTTCAATTATTACACATATTTACCACTTATTTTACAACCTTATAAAGGTCCTTGGTGTTTTCATGGAAATACCTTTCATAAAAGTTGTTTATTTAACAACCAAGACACATTTTTTCCATAAAATTTCAAAAAAACTAATGCTCTTATGGAAAACCCTAAAATTTCAACCATTTTGCAAAATAGTCCTCATTAGCTAGCTTAAGCTACAAGGGTTCCAAAACACAAAATCAACAAAATGATCATCAAGATGACTTACTTGCAAGGATGAAGAGTTGTGAAATTTTTCAGCTCTTAAACCCCTATTTTGGCTGATAATTTCTATGGGTGAGTTAAGACTAACAAAGATAATATCACTTTTTCTTTATTTTATTTTATTTCATTAATTTAATCCACCTAATCACCCACTTTGACTAATTTGACATTTCTTGTCCCCATGGCCGACCACTTTATTTCTAAGGTCTAATTACACATTAATGATCCCAATAAGTGGTTTTATAGCTATTTAACACCTCTAGCTTGTAAAATAAAACTTCGTGACTTTATGCCATTTAGTCCTTTTTCAAAATTGAGCATGAAATTGCTAAAATTAATGCACCAAAGTTTTCATGCACTCATATAATCATGCTATCGATTAGCTAAAATAATATAAACAAAT